>QYTT01079087.1:0-14524 GCA_006980735.1 Dasypogon diadema | reverse complement strand
CTAAGTGCTGGAAAAAAATGTGAGCTCTTAAAAATTGATTTTCTTAGTCTTAACTTCTGTAGCCGTCCCTGGTGGAGGTATTTTCGTGACAAGTAAAATATTGCTCCCATTCTAACCATAGATCCCCGAATGATATTGTCCGTAGGGAGTGGGTATTGTGAGGGGGGTCCAGTCACTCAGTTAACCTGGCGAAACCTAAGATGCGTTCCCGCCTGTTTCGTGCAGTTCATCAAAGAAGCGGTGTTCAAGTGTCTCTCTCCTGCAGACAGCCAACTAATTCCCTGAGACTTACTAGGATTCAACAGCAAATTAAATGCCTGTGGGCCCAGAATGGACCCCTGGAATGAATACTGGATGCCAAGGGCAACACACTCGGTAATAAACTTCCGAACTTTACTTGCTATAGCCGAAAATGATAAGACGAACATATGACGCAGCTTTGACAGGCGTTTATCGTATTGAACGCTATCAAAGACCTCTAAGAAATCCAACAGTATTAGCATGGTGAGGAAATTGTTATCCCGAAGCTGTGTTGACTCTCATAAGAGTCATTTCACAACTATGAGTAGCTCGTAAATCCGATTGCCAACGATTTAAGTACTCCACCATCTCCAGAATTGTCACTGCCGAAAATATCAGCACTTTTCAGGTTCCTACAAAGTTTTGCTGAAGGCAAGTCGGGATCAAATTTAGATCGAAAGTACCAGACGACGATGGTTAACAGCTTTAATACCAGAGTTCATTGTTCATTGACGACTTTCTGCAGTTTTAAGACATTTATACCTAAGGTTTAATTTATAGCAGGAGGACACCATGAGCAGCCACAAGGATTCACTCTCCGACCCCTTATATCGCATATTTCTCGAGAAGGTATTTTGACTTGACAATAGAAGAAATGTACCTGATCATTTGATAAAGCCACTCCCAAGCTTTAAATGAGCACTTCCCACTTGCCACTTACCAACTTAGAAAAGGGTTTCATAAGAAATTTGATAGCTGCCTGGGTGCCCGTGCAGTTCGGAATTTTCAACCCCTTAGCTTTGAGTTTTGACTGGAAAAAGCAGAAATGACAAAAAGAAATCAAAAAAATAAAAATAAAAATGAAAAAGAAATTTACTTTCGTGCAAGGCTCAAAAATTGCCTAGTAAGAATTGTGCAGGAAGTTTTCTTCATTTGCACAAAAGAAAATTGAACCGTGTGTCGGACGCAAAAACTTCCTTGCTGAAAAGGGGGCCTAAGGGGGACATATATCGCTTACGAGAACTTGAAGAGAGCTCACAGAAATCGGCGTATCTTTAATTTCCTAGACAACAAGTCGACGATGTCTTTCCACTAAGCTCATCTTCAAACTGGACTAGGAATGTACGAGCAACCTGGGGGAATCTGGCGTAACAAATATTAAATTTATTTTGTTGGTGCTTGGGCGTCATATATCGTCGAAAATCACAGATACATTTTTCTCCGCTGTCCATAACAATGAGCCATTCGGTACACATCAACTGAAGAACTTTTACCTTTAGGGCATATTTTGGAGTTATGGAGCACATACCATACATTGAAGTAATTGTTGAACCAACTTGAAGACAAATTCAATCGGAAATTTCCTAGCTAGTCAAGCTAACTGAAGAAGTTTTAAGCACAACTCCGAGATTATGGAGTCTCAAGGCGTCTAATGAAAACCAGACAATTTGCCTAATGCTGCATATGGAAAAATATTCCAAATAAAAAGAGAAATGTTTTCTACTTACATTTCCATTGTGAACTTCCAATGAAAGAGCAGGAAATCCCACTGGTTCCGATACACTTAACAGGACCCCGTTCAGCTCAGGTGTTCGAAATTCTAGTTCCAACTCCAGATATTTCCCAACATGAAAATTCTTTTCTGAAATGAAATTCTTGTAAGTCACACAACATCGAAAAAAACATCATTAGCAATTTACTGTAAATGGCGTAAGCATCTCCAGGAAAATAAGAACCTTTTTCCACTTTTGGGAAACATTGACCAATATTCAAGTGTTTTCCAGGTCTGGCTAAATCTTGAGTGGCATTGTTTACCGTCATTTTTCGTATGCATCCCTTGAATCCTTCCAGTTTCATAACAAAATCAGCAGGAAGGTGCAGACCATTTTCTGGCAATCCTCCAACGAAAAGCATATTTGACGCACTGATTTTCTTTGGTATCTTCATTTGTGCTGAGGTCTTCTGGTCGGTGGCACCAATCTCGACGCTCATCGTAACCTTCCTGTCTTGGGATGATACTGACACATGATGCCATTCTCCATCGTTTAGTTTGGCTGTGAGCGTAAGTTCTTCTCTCCTTCGCCCCCGGACTATGAGCAGCAAGTGCCCATCTTTAAGGAGTAAACTAACAAAATGCTTTTGCTTCTCTTTTGTTCCGGGTGCAACTAAAATTACGCCGTTGGGGTAAAAGGTGCGGAAGTCGAATTTAATTATGAAATTCTTTTGCCAAAAATGTCTAATTTGCACGTTGAGCTGAGAATGACTGTGCGGACCATCTCCGAATTTAAAGGCATTGGGTTCGTAGGAGTAGCTTCCGACCTGAAAGAAATAAACGGCTTATAGTACGGTCTGAACTCCTGGAAAAACGTGTTAAGCTTTAAGGGTTTGTCCTTTTCGTAATGGATTACCTAATTTTCTTGTGCGGATATGGACTCTCGCAAAATTACATCGTTCTAAATTCAAGTGCAGAGAAATGTTTAATATTTTCGTATTATTACTTGTTTTTTTTTTGTTACTGTGTTCTGCAATTTAACTGCGCGTATCTAATTTAGGAATGGTTACTTATTTACAGAGGCCCACCTGTGTCATCCAAACTAAAAATACGCCTGGAAAATACTTTACAACTGGCTAACGTTAGTAAGACATTATAGTTACACGTTACGTACCTATTTACACAGTGTTATTTTGTTGTTTAAAGAGACAGCACAAAAGCACTTAAATTACAAATGAAAGCAACAGTTGTTTAACGCATAATTTTATTTAAGAAATGCAGGCGAAAAATCACTTTAGAAGCGCGGCGAGTATACAAAAGCAGTCATAATAGTAGTACAAATAATAAATAAAAGTAACTGATGAATGAATGAAAAATAGTTAATATTGGATAGCGTGTGGCATGGTGTGTGAATTAATATGGCACTGGAAAATATTGTTACTGTCGGTTTGAAGACTCTTCCCAATATTTTTTATTTTCTCTATTTTTTAAAGTATTCACGAGATAAGTACGAAATGAATCAGAATAGTCCTAGGGCAGAGAAACCGTACAACCGCACGTGCCTAGTAGTAGTTGGTTAGTACTTGCGACGTCAACAATTGCCCTATAAGAGAAAAAATTAACTCCGTTCAAAGATTTGATTTTTAAGAATATTTGTAAGCATATTTATGTTAAAATGGGCATGCAAATGTTCAAATTGTTAGAAGACCTGGGATAGAGAGTGAGAGATGGCACAGAAGGTTAGCCTTTTCATTAGGAACACAAGAAAAACAAATACTTGCGATTTAATTTGGAGTTATGCAGTTCGTGTTTTGAATTTGCTTTGGAAATACTCGACAGTTACTAAAATTAACAAACAAAACGTTACGAAATCTGACATTTAATCCTTTTCTAGGGTGCTTAGTAATTTCTTTTTTATTGTCTACGTGTGATTTCAGTTTTCCGTTCATCCATCGTAAAAATATATAAGAGGAAATAAAATGTTTGCATTTCATACACAGGCACAAAAACGAAACAAATCACTACTACTATTACCACTACTTTTCTACGGTATTATAAATTGCAAAGATCCCTTTTCACTGACTATGAAGAAGTTTTTCATAGAACAGAGTAACTCTTAGCTTGCCTAATTTTATGAAGTTTATCGTATTGGGAGGAAAGAAATGCTCGTGCAGTTCAAGTCACTTAAGGGTAAACTGTATGAGCTAAAAGCACAAAATTTTAAAAATGTTCAAAGTAGTTCTGTCCTGCATCAAGGCATTTTTGTAGACGGAAGGTGTCGCGTCAATGATTTTTGAGGAATGGAGCTAGATTGCATCCATCGCGACCTGAAGCTCTTTTGAAAGTTTTGAATCTTCTTAGGATTGATGTTTCATATTTGGGCAGTCGGTGAGAAGATGTGAGAATCTTCTCCTCGTAACTCCTTTGCAGTTGCACAGCAGGTGTTCAGATATTTCTAATGCTTCTGAGCAGAAGCGACACATTTCTATATCGATCTTCCCCATTTTCTTAAGGTAATACCACAAATGGTAATGACTACAAGAAGAGTTCTAGGATGATACGATGCTCTGGTCTTTTAAGAAAAAAAAAACTTTTTTTTCCCTTGCGATTTGAAATGGTAATAGATCTTTTTGCTTGAAGCAGTCTCTGAGTTCCGTTCCAGTAAAAGGAGTGCCTCTTTTAATAAAGCGCATTTCCAGTCTCGTTTGACCAGACTATCTGCAATTTCATTAACTTAATGGCCCTCATATACCGATGTAAATCCAAAGTCTTTTCCATACTTTTAAAGAGGTTGAGGAGATAGGTCTATAAGATTTGGCCAGGGGGGCTGACTTTTTCCCTAACTTGAGTGTAAAGAGTTGCTGACATCTGTCCAAACTAAGGATATAAATTCTAAGGAGTAACTGGCTCTGAAGATTTTGATTAGAGATTTAACCACCTAAAGATAGTAGCCTGAGATTATGCTTCATACTTACTGGTTTACTTTATTTGGTGGAAACAAACTCTTGACTGTAACAGATTTCTTTTTATTGACAAAAAATACTGACCACTGTACCCCCAGGTTATCAATCAATGTAAATAATTTTGCAAGATCACAAATCAGACGACTAAGTTACGTCCCGAAAATTTTATAAAGAAACTTCTTCGCGGTTTGTTGAAAAAGGAAGAATCAAACTGATTTTGTACCAAAACAAATTTATTATTTCCAATTTGATTTTATTTATCTCCTTAATACCTCGAGCCTGTACACAATATCGTTCAGAATTAAAGAGAAAGAGTTCATAACCTTTGCCCAATGCATCATTCGTTGATCTATGCTCCGGGACACTTGTACATGAGATTAATTTTCTTAATGTCCGCTTCACTTAGAGCGGCCCTTTGTCCAATTTTAGCATCTTTATCCAAAGGAACAATTGTCCTTTTGCCATTTTTAGTGAAGGCGGTTGCACTGTAATGCATAATACTGCCGTAGTCATAAGGTACTCCAAATTCGGTAACAATAGTTGGCGGATATTTAATAAAGTTATGTTCCTTTCCCGGTCGAATATTTTCCTTAACAATTGTTACGTAGTCGTCACGATCTGCTGCACTCTGTTGATGGTAGAATCCAAGAGCGTGAATAAATTCGTGCATAATTGTTCCAAGTTTAAAGCATCCTACACCAACTGTATATAATTGCAGGTTTAATGTTTGCACCTTTCCACTATGCCCGACTTTTGAGTGGCAACCAGTAGGGTCTCCCTGAGCAGGAAATATTTCACTAAGAATTATTTTGTTGATGTACAGAAGCAAATTACCGTCACACGAATATAAGCCTTGCTATGTTTTGTACGTGGCAGGAATCGCACACAGGTGACCTTTTCAAGTGTTCGAAGAGCCAATTTAATGTGATCAACATGTTTATCATCTAATTCAATTCAAATTGTATTCAACTTTTTTGTTATTCCAAACAAAAATTTACCAAACACCGGATCGAGTTCATAAAACACCAAATTCCCAGGCCACCTATAATATTCACTGATCAGTCCATTCCTTTTGTTTGGATTCAGCAGAGCACTCATTTGGTCAAAATCCAAGTCCATATCACCTTCGAAGTAATCTCCATCTTCCTCAGCATTTGTGCTCTCAACATTTTCTGGAGCAGGAAATGCAAAAAGCATTTGAGCACTTACAAGGCACAAAAGAACTTTGAATTTGGCCTCCATTTCAATAGACCAGAGTAAAACTGATCTATTTTCAATAGAGAGCACCTTTAAATACTTTTCCAAGAAAAGTGCTATGTAAATGGACATCGATAATGTCATTGATAATTCCACAATTTCTCAAATTTGAAATAATGGCATATCAGGCAAGTGCAAATCTTCATCCGTCCACGCGTGATAAATACAATCGCAAAGACAATTGTATATCAAGGTATCTCGGAATTTATGACCGATTTATCTTGATTGCCAATTAAGCGATGATACCTTATCGACGGGAATCCACTGGATTATTTATATTGTGCATGTCAAGTGGTCAACTAACGGATTTCCCAAACGATTTCTCTCTATATATAGCACTGATCCTCAATAAGTACAATATGTGATTTTTTACAAACTTATAAAAGAATTGACTGCTTGCCCCTACCAAGGAATATTTTCTCATGTCAAGCAGTTAGAATTAAATTATTGGACCTTATAAACAGAAAGTTTCAGTAACTAAACACCTACAAGTGCTAAGAACAACTACAAATTGCATGCTGAGCTGTTAATTGCCTCAAAACTATGCAATCCTATGAACAAATAAATTTCTGCAATTACATGTGAAAAAGTACATACCCGCTGACAGCCTTCCTTGTTGGCTGTAAAGCTCCTCCCAATGGGTTCCGTTTTCAGTAAGACATCCACTAGTGCATTGTTCGTACCCATGTCTGGTCCAGCTCTTCCAATTTGAACATTGGAAAAACTTAAAGCATCACTAAATGGTACTGTTTTGTTATTAAAAACAACATCACGGATGGTGCCTTCAAGTCCAATGAAAGTAGGAGCAAGTGATTTATACTCTGGGAAATCTGGAGCTCCTCCAAAGTATAGCCCGCCAGCATCCTTCGGCATATTAACAGCTGTGGGTGAAGCAGACAAAACTTTTGTTGCTTGCAGTTCATCGTCAACCATGAGCTCAATTTTTCGTCCCATTTTTAAGATATTTACGACATGGTACTCTCCGTCATTTACACTTGCATTGGAGAGTAATTGCACAGCATCACGACCAGTATGTATCCAAACACTCACACGTCCGTCCACTAAACTTACAGAATAGTTCCCTTTGAGGTCTTTGGCATCATAGTCTTCTTTAACTTGTGGAGGATATGCTGATAAGAGCAGTAAGCAATCTGGTTGAAGGGTGCGAAATACAAAGCCTGCATTGGCTCGTTTTCGTAAGGATTGTGAAGGGAGCTCCACGTAACCATTTCCAAAAAAGCCAGCTCTACGAGAAAAAGAGAACGTGTTAAAATCAACAACCGTAAAACAGGCATCGCAAGTTATTACTTTGTAATAATTTCTTTGCATGACTGTTCTACTCCAAAGTATGAGGAGCTTTCTAGGGGATCGTAAGTTTCTCCATTTATTTGTACATCCATCATACATCCGAGGAAAGGGTAATCAGCTCCAGGAGCCTTACTTGTTCCTGATCTGAATCCTGTAAGAGAGAAATATTTATTATTATTGTGTTGTTAGTGAAACAGTCCAGAGCACCATTGACCATATTTGTACATATTTTCCTAACTAAAATTAATTTATTAAAATAAAAAATAAAAACCCTTACCAGGCGGTACACCTCCAAGATAGTAAACAGCCTTTGACAAATCAGGTAACATTTGTCCGGTTATAGGTCTGGTGGGAGATCCTGTTAACGGTTCAGCGGTGTTCACCTTTAAACTTCCATTCTCGGTACCCCGTTTTGGGACAAACTCTCGAGCAGCCTCGATACTAACCCACTTACCGGTGTTATATTTGTTTGTTGTATTAATTTCGAGTTTCGATTCATCGCCATAATCTATTCTAAAAACAATGCGTCCTCCACTTATTGTGACAGATACAGAGCGATTCTGAAGATATAATTTTAATTAGGATTTTATTATAATTCATAAAATGTGTGTCTGCCGTACATTTTTGTCGTCAACCGCCAGAAATAGTAACGCATTTTCATCTAAAGTTTTAAAAGTCATTTGAAGAGCAAACAAATTCTTTCTGTATGGCCTTGGTCGCGATTTTCTTACTTCGGCATATCCGGCCCCACTGAAATGATAAGCATTTGAAGTTGTAGAAGCTTCTTGGGGACCTGACATGGCTCCGCCGCATTTCCCTTCCGAGTGAACGAAATTCCATAATCCTAGTGGTTTGTTGTCAATGTAAATCTGATTAACAACAACGTTTAGTCCGTGAGTGGTGAGCAATTCTTTTACGCGCAAATCATTTGGAACACCTCCCAACCAAATCCTATTATTGCTAGATGTGAAAAATCGAGTATGTTCCGAGTCTGTTACTTCTGTAACATGATTGGAGGCACTTAGGGTACCACTGTTTGTCATCCGTCGTACTGAGATACTGCCGATGTTCAGGGTTCGATTTGCTTCTACATAGTACCAAGCATCGTCGTATTTTGGATCTCGGGTCTGAATATCTAAGGGATGGGTTACAACTCCAGTCTTCCCGCCAAGATTCCAAATTAGCCGTATCTTTCGTTTAAACATTTCTAAAGCTATGAACCTTCTATTTTGACCTTGAATAAAAATCAGTGGAGAATTGCCGTTTTTACTTCTTAGTGCAAACGAAAATTTAATTGTGTTTGAAGTGGAAAGCCCATAGGACGTTGGGATGTAGGAGCGGATACATTTCTCTTTAAGCGATTCCAAAGATACTTTAATCTACGAGCACAAACGAAACAAACGCCTTAAATTTCATCCTAGAATGAGAGAAAAATTCTTACCCCTTGAGCTGCATGCCGGGCCCTTGCAATTTTATCCTTCAAATCTTGCAGTTGCTTTGAGACGCTGTTGTTCCACAACTGAAACTCTTCATTGGCTTTGTGAGCGTTGAGTTCGAGGTTATTTAAGGAGCTGTTTGCCATTCTAATATTACTCAAAGTTTGTGAAACATTTTCTTCAGCCAGTCCAAGTTGGGTATCCCATTCTGGTTCCAAACTAGCAAACTTCTGTCTCAACTTATAAATATCGGATTTGATATCAACAGCTTTTCTGCTCTCGGTCCGCATTTGATCCGATATTTTCATGGCTAGATCACTACCGGCTAGTACTTTAGCCATACTTGCCTCATTGTTAATAGCCTCCAGAGACACTGAAATGTTGTTGTTTTTAAGACCTGCTTGCCAAATGGTCGATTTAATCGAGTCAACCTTATCCTCCTGTTGCTTGAGAGTTAGCTTCAGACCTATGTTGAGGACAATGGTAAAAGGTTCTTGCTGTTAAATGTTGCGTTAATTACTCAAATTCCTTATTTTTACCGTCTATTTTCTGCATTTCTTTTATAGCGTCCTTTTGCAGGAGTTTTGATTTTCCAAGTGACGCTCGGGCTCGATCTATAACTGATTCTCCACTCGTCGGATAGAGTTTCTCCTCAGCTGTTATGACACTGTTTTTTGCTTCTCTTGTTGCCTCCTTTGCTGTTTCAATAGCATCTGATATATTTTTATGAGCTGAACTGAAAAATTTTGTGATGCAGTAAATGAGGCATATATAAAGTTCAAAGGATATAAAAAGAGTAATACAAAAGTAGTGGTAAGGATTGTGCCGCAAATGTATTTGCGATACTAATATTAAAGTTTTAAAGGGATTTTCTTATGAACACATAACGTTTTCCCTGAAAATTGCAACAAAATAATATCTTACCTTGCAAGTAATGCTACTCTAGCTCCGTCTTTAGTAGTTTGAAACTGCTTCGAGTATTTCTTCGACAAATCCATTAATCGATTCGAGTGTCTCCAAGCTTTAGGAACCCAATGCTTTTTTATATCTCTTCGAAGGTCCTCGGATTCTGCAAGAGAATCAGCCAGCAAGCTCCTCAATTTTTCAATATTTTTCATATTAGTCTGAATGTCATCAAAACCACTTTCTATCATTACGAGTAGAGTATCCGTTTGAGGAACGTAGCTGTTGTTTAGAAATTGAAGAATTTTATCGCGCAGCTCATACACTTCCCCATTGTATTCCACGACATAACTCTTAATATTCCTCGCATGCTCCTGAATATCATCTGATGCACTGAGTAATTCGAAAGTTTTATCGATATGCCGTTGCATATCAGATATCCTATAATTTGTACTATTTAGATCTCTCAAAAGTATTTCTATCGCGACTTGTTGATCCTGCACTGCATCCGAACCATTTCCCCAATAATAGAATAAATGAAAGGCACATTCCCACGCTTCCCGCATGCCAGATGTTGCCTTATCCTGAAATCGTATCTCTTCTAAATGACGTCGGGCTTCTTCTAAAGCTGTTGGAAGATTGATGTGATGGTCATGGCTTCCGTAGTAGTTAAGTGAAAAAATTGTATGTAATATTCCGTCGTGCAGACTTTTTGCAACATCAAGGGCGTTTGTTGCATTATTTCCTAAGATCCCAGAGGCGATGTTTTGTTTTACTGCCAACCCTTCAAGCTTACGCCATTGATACTTGTTGTTTTCAGAAAATGAAAGAAGCTGTAATTGTGACAGAAATAAATGATATGTTAATGAATTTCATCCTTCTGCAGTTTACCTTGTCTATTCCGCTTTCATCAAAAATTTCCAACTGCTGTTTGGTATCGAGAAATTCTTGCAATCTCTCCTCAATTTCTTCAGCGCTCTTCTCGTACTCATCAAGTTTTAACCACGGTGCGGGGATACCTGATAAATCCATGTGTGCTACTCCTCTTCTAAGTTGGTGAGTAATTGATGCAGCATAATCCATTAAAATGAGTGAACAGTTATCGCACACTAAAACCAAATTTTAAATAAGCAAATGGGAAAAATGGCTACTGTTTTTACATTTGCATGTTTTGTCTTCCAAGAAATGGCGCTCAGTCTCACAAGTATCGCATTGCCTTCCAGTGATTCCTGGCTTGCAAATGCACTGTCCAGTTTCTTGTTCACATTCAGCAGACAAACTCCCATCCAAATTGCAAGCGCACGGTTGACACGTTCCATTGTATCTCTCAAGGGATCCGAAATATCCTGACGCACATCGTTCGCAAAGTGGACCAATGTAGCCTGGTTTGCAGATACAATTCACCTGACCAAGCCAAACTGTACAGCCTCGTGCAAAATTCCGACTGGTTTCTGGGCAAGGACAGGCTTTACAACCACCAAAATTTGGGTCACCATAGTATCCTTCGGCACATCTCTCACAGTGATTACCGCCTGTGTTATCTGCACAATTCTGGAAATTAACTACCAATAAAGGAAAAATATTTTGATTTTTAAATATCTGGAAAACTTACCAAGCACATCCCGGTTTCTCTGTCACACTCTGCACTCCTTCCGCTACAATCGCAAGGTACTACGCGCCCAATTAAATCTTCCATAAAAATGTGTTCGCTCTCTGTGTGATTACGCCACCGATAATACCCTCTACCTGGATCTTGGCACGACAAGCCATCGTATCTATTTGGACAATGACATTTTTCAACTCCGACAGCCTGATTTTTAGTTGAGCCAGACAAGAATATAGCGGAATCCATGTGAACGTTGAACAAACTGTACAAGCGTTTAAAATTGACAAATTTTTGATATAGAAAATAGACAACCTCTGAACATATCCCAAAATCTTGACGCATTAAAACCAATTTAAAGTACTTACACAACTTCTGTAAAGTCTGCCCAAGAAGTTCCCCGCAGGAAGATATGTTTAATATTTTCTAAAGCAGTCATCATCACTGCTCTGTTAATATCTTGACCGTTTTGGTGATACTTCCAATAAGCCTCATGCAGGGGAATACTGTAAGACTCATTCGTGGATATTTCTCGTGTTTCAGTCTGCAAAACGTATAAATTTGTTAGAACTTAGTTAGAAGCAGAAGACTTAGTGAAGTCGCACTTCATAATAATCAATCACCAGTCTGTTGTGCGAATGAATCTGTGCTATTGGGTACTTTTGTAAAACACTCCTTTCTAGTTGCGTGTTGCATCCCTCTGTGAAAAGACTATACCGCAAATAGCCTCCATAACTGTTGGTTCTATCCCCATAAAATTGTGGTGGTAATTGAAAATACAACGGGTAGTAAAATGCTGTGTAAGCTCCTATTGAGACATTGCCAGTCGATCTGGGGATCAGATTTAATCCATTCATTGTACTAATCTCAGCGTCCTCCTGATATGATCTTGTACCTTCCATCTGTACTACCTGAAAGACAACAAAAACATGAACAAATTTCTCTTTTACGAAAAACGCAAACTCACCACGACGTATTCATAGTCTCTTTGGGGAATGCTTGGTATGTGAATGTACTGGACACTGAGATTTCGTGCGCCTGGCATCCGAATATGGCCCCAGGTTAAATCACTTTGTTTACACTCATGCGATCTTCCAAAACAAAAACACCGAGTGCATCCATAACGATTGTGTTTGGATAAACCAAATGTCTTTGGTTGACAGGTGTCGCACTTTAATCCTGAAACGAGTTCCTGAAATGGAAATAAAATTAAAGGGGCCGAATTAATTAAATTTGTTCGAATCCTGTAATTTACCTTGCAAGGGCACTGACCTGAAGAGTCACATTCGATCAGTCCGTCGGGTCTTGCGTGCGATCCTTCAATATTGCAGTTACATCTTTTGCAGTTTGGATATCCGAAGTATCCGACAGAACATGAATCACATCTTCGGCCGGCATATCCTTCTCTACAAATGCATTGCCCGGTGGTCATGTCACAAGATTGACCAATTGAACCTGACACATCGCAATCACAACGTTCGCAACCAACTTGTGGCTTCCAACCCCACGTTCCAGGAAAACACTGAAGACAATCGGGTCCCTTACTATAAGGCGGACAGATACAACGTCCAGTGTTCACGTCACAAACATGTCCTTCAGATGGACAAATATCGCAGCGTTTGCAACCATTGCTAGAAAAGCCATAAAATCCTTCCTGGCATATATCGCATCTCCGACCTATCACTCCAATCTTACAGTCACACTGCCCTGTCCATGGATTACAGTCTCTACTTCGAGATCCAAATGGATCACACTGACAGTCCCTGCAACCTAATCCAGCCGTTATGTTCCAGTGACCTGGTTGGCATTTCTCGCATCGTCTTCCTGTAACATTACTGTGGCAGATACATTGTCCGGAATACCGATCGCATCTAGGTCCCATGGATCCAATTGGGTTGCAGTGACACTCTGAAATTAGAAAATCATGGATAGCGGTTAAACTGAAGGCGAGTGTTCAGGGCCATGCCCAATCTATTTATATCGGCAATCCAATATAAATACATGCAAGGGTAATGGAGCACTCGGATCCATTTTTCATTATGAATGGCAATTGAAGCCATCTGTTCGGCACGAAATCTAAAAAGCATCTTTTGATGGTCTAATTATAAACACAGGGCAACTTCAGCCTCTTTTAATTAGAGATAGACATGCCTAGGAGAAGCTTGTTTCCTAATTCAAATGACTGTGCGTGATGGAAGGATAGGTTGGCATAAATTGAGGGTAAACAACTATAAATGTGACAGCTCAAAAGTTAACATGAAATGTACTTTGGCTCATATTATCGCAATAAAACCTACTAAACATTCTATTTGTGATGATTTTTTAATGTTTTTTTTTGAAATTAGAATTCGTCCAAACAGTGAAGAAATCTTTAAGATCCAGTCACACAGCCTTGTCTTGATTATTTGAACTTGAAAAAATATGAAGCGGATGATATTTATCACTGTCTGGCACACGTTCAACCACACAAGGTCATTGTGCGGACCCTCTTGAGTACATGAAGACATCCAAAGAAACCGCTTAATTTACGGATAATTCTACCAGCGCGTTAATTGAAATTTTACGAATTTTAATTGTGATCGTGTTAGGCATATGAAACGACTTTAGACTAGACGCACACAAAACCTTAAATCAAAACCACAGACCGAAGTACTGAATGAAGATGTACTGAAACCGATATGCAAATGAGTAGCGCATAGTTTAGTGTACTGCCAGATAAATGAGCAATCCGGTGGCGAGTACAGTAGACAGGTATAGTGATAAATGCAATCCGATCAATTATAATTAAAACGTATAATTGCGTCATGCTAAATAGAAGCATCTGTTATCGATGTCGGAAAGTCTATTGGCAAGAACGGCATCAATATCCCAAAGCAAATCGCATGCGAGGAACCGTCTTGCGTATCTCGAACCTGATGGGAATGAGTTAATTAACTGAATTACATAAATTAAGATGAGAGATAGGTGTATTTAAGAAAGACGGATTGCTATTTAGATTGTTTTACTTCAAGATAAAAAAAAAACGGCCATGAGAGACATGTGATCGGAGCCTGGAGCGAACCTTGACAGCATGCGCACAGAATCTTTAGGGAATTTTGAAAGAAGGTTTTTGAATTTTTGTTCATGAACTCCGTTTTTACAAGGAACTATTTTTTTTGCGAATTCTAAAAGCTCTTTCATTCAAAATGCATTAGATAGGAAAATGAAAGTTATACTAGAAAAATTCTTGCAGAAAGGTTCAGCAGTCATTACACAACGTTCGAAAGGACTATACATCGACTTGGGTTCATAAGTAGTGGAGAAGGCGGTGTCGTTATTTTTG
>QYTT01079085.1:0-13081 GCA_006980735.1 Dasypogon diadema | reverse complement strand
GAACAGCAGAATAGCATGGCGAACAGTCATTTTGAGTTGTAGACGAACAGTGAACAGCAGTGTGAGCAGCACTACAATCTGATGTGTGCGTTTGCGATAAGCCGGGAAAATCTCATTTTTACGAAGCAGCGAAACAAAATTGAAGTAGTTGTGCAGTTAAGACTGCCTTCTGGTCTGATTTTTGATTAATTTGTTTCGGATACATATTACTTATCTTGGAGTTGCTGCTTCTAAGTCTAGTAAATCGTTAAACTGCAAATGGTGGCGAGAGTTTATTAAAAAGATCTCACAACAGTTCGAGAACAGCTCCATCTTATTCGCGGAGTTATCAAGCGTGCAGAGAGGTTGAGATAACAGCACACAAATATAGCTTCACATCGGACCCATATTGAAACGCCATATGTAGTACTGTAGGAGCTTCAGCATGTTTTACTAAACAAGTTCTTATGGGAATAAATGAATGTTGAATGAATCACTGATAAGAATTTCTGGTCATACAGCACTTACAGCGGTGTTACTGCATGCTCAATTAAAACTTATTTATTGAATTTAAACTGAGACAGTGAGAAAATACTGACTTGCATAAAATGTTAAAATCACTTGCAAATCGTCATGCACCTCTTGACTTCAATGTCTCTAGTGTGGGACTAAAAAACAATGCATTTCCCTCCGATTTGGCCTGCACAGTTACCACTATCAATCAGAAACAGAGATCGGACCTCATGCATTCAATAGCCAAGGAGAACATCTGTCATCAATTTGATCGATTTGACTTTCAAAATAGGAAAATTCTTCAAAAATTAATCAAGTTATTTTTTTGAGTACAAAACTTTCCTATCAAAGTGTATTATTTCAAAATTCTTAAGAATAAATTTCCAATCGAAGTGTATAAAATTCAAGAACTGAGGCAGAAAATGTCGTACCGTGTGCAGACAATTTACTACATAAACCACATCAGACCACTGAATCGATCCGTTTTGCAGAAAGATCTCAAGCAGTCAATATCGTCCATTGCACAGGTGAGTCTTCAAAACATATTTTTGTTGTTTTTTTAAAGGTTCTTGAATTTTTCTGTAAGATCTTGAATATCTGAGTTGTAGTTTTTTGTCCCTTCAAAATTCCTTGATGTGATCGATCTGCTCATAATTTAATCTTAAAATTAAAATTGGTTGAATTTATACAACAAAACCTTAGGGCCGATAATTATGCATTACATTATTTATTATAAGGTTTAAATTTGTTTGTATCGCTTTTTGACACGTGGCGGCCGCGCGAGTTCACCTTCGTACCTACGGTGTCGTGTCGAGCGTGTTGGCCGCCTTTAGCATACGCCGAAAGGCGCAGTTTTGGAACAATTTCTAAATTCCAAATTGCAAAATACGTGAAGTTACACTAGGGGAGGGGGTCAAATGTAAACACCTGCGACAAGGACGCGGGGGGACGGGGGGGGCCCTAATGGATGGCCCCTAACTAGGATTCTTTTATTTTTTGAACCTAACGTCCTTTTTTGTTTGTTCTGGTTGCGAATGAATGTTTACTTTCATATCATAAACATTTATACGTTCACAAAGAGCTTAAATACGGTGAATTTAAGTGTATGTGGTCTAATTGTCTAAAAGTGTTTTGAAAATATGTATCCTAAAGATCCCACTGGTTTCGGAATCATGCAAATAAAAAGAATATTTTTCCTAGTAATTTCTGTTTTCAATGCGAAACTTATCAGTTCGGATAATTTGGAAGAAATTTTTTTGGTTAGGGCTACTACAAGGAGCTAGTTTATTGTAAAGAATGCAGAAATTTGGCAGATTTGTCGAGTAGATTAAGAGCGGCGGAAGAAAACATCAAAAGAGACAGACAAGCATTCAATTGACTGAAAGAGAATTTTTTCCGCCGTTGTCAGTTATGTGTCCAAAAGGAAGGTCGACATCTTGTAATTTTGTAATTTTTCACAATAAAATAATTATTTTTATCTAGTTCTCACATTTACTTATTTTTACTTCCCAATTAAAATTGTTAAATTTTACACTTAGTACCTACAATCTAAATCGAAATTTAAGTATGACGCCGTTGAGATAACTTGATAAAATTTGCACCATGTAAAGTTGATGAACTGAGAAAGTTTTTGAACTAGTTTCTAAAGAAAAAAATTATGGAACTTTTTTCTTAAAACTGCCACAGAACATTCAAGTTAGTTTGTGTTTTGGTAAAAGAAAAAATTCAACATTATTTTTTGAGACAACGGTGAAGTGTATTGAAATAAATATTTTTAAATACAATAGGTGCACAGCTGTTAAGCTATTTCGGGAAAAAGAATCAAGTTCCTATCTCACTTACTTCGACGGCTATGACCAAAAATTCCTTACAACACGTAATTAGCGAAAAATCTCGAAAATTTGTAATAACTCGAAAACTACAAAAAATCGTAGAACATAACATGGGGGTAATTTGGGTTCCCCGAGGGACGCTCTACCTTCAGGCTTCCGATTATCACTATTTTTTGGGGCACCCTGTATAGGAGTATTTGGTTCGATGGAAGTAGTTGCAATTCTCATTGAATTTTCAAGGGATCCATCAGATATCTTGGTTCTAATTTTATTCTTCGTGAATAAGACAGATTTTGAAGCCAAGCCTCTACACCCCTATGTATTACATTTGAAAACTGGAAAGCAATATGTTAGTGTCAACTGAAAATGTGGCGACTTCATTTACCAAAAAATTAATGATTTTTACGGAAATCTTGAAATCTATTCACAAATCCCTGTATCAAATCGAAAGGCAAGGCTGCATATTTTTCTTTGTTTACAGGACCATGTTTAGCCAAACTGTCAAAATGCATAAAATACTTTGCGTTAATTTGAGTTTGCCATAGTTTCATTTGCATTTCGAACGCATTGCATTGATCAGTTGTTTTTCACCTTGAAGACGCATGTTTATGAGCAAAAAGGCAGAAATCATAAAAAGCACTTTGACCAACGCGTATTCACACTAAACAAAGGTAAAAACCAAAGCGAATTGTGTCGAAAGCCTTGCTTTATATAGTGCGAATGAGTGCAAAACAGTTCAGTAACAAATATCATGTCGATCATATCGCAGGTTTGGATGAAGATATTGCGGCAAGTTTAGTGGCAATAATTTCAACAGGAAGTGAAATAGTGCCCCGTAAATTTTGGGTACATTCCATTTAATAAACGTCGTACAGAAGACAATATTAAGCCTTTTAGAAGAGTTGAGAAAGGATCCTGCATCGACACAAAGCATGCTTTTTCGTTTTGTTCTGAGTTTTTTTCGCTTTTGTTGTTTGTTTAGCTTATGGCGATTAATTTGTATTTCATTAATGTAATTATCGGTCGTCGTGATAATTGCTTGCTTGTGTTTCGACTCAAATCAAACTCCTCAAGCTACTAACTATGATAAGCGTGAACCCATTAACCGTATGTGTATTACAGTTAATTGCGTTATAGAGCATTTTTATGTAAATGCCTCTAAGGATGTATTAAGCTCTCGTCTTTATTCTCTCATTTAATTTTCCTGGGTATATTGGACGGCATTGCTTAAAGTAACATCTGATTTACGTAGGGAACTGGATTTGGGTCGCATGGGCTTTCTCGTTCTTCTCGACTTTACTAAAGCTTTTGACAGTGTTGACCACAAGATTGTGCTTGAATTTTTTCTTTGAAAGTTCTGCAATCAACTTAATAAAAAGCTTTTTGAATGTTCGCCACCAGCTGATTAAAATTGGTACGGATACATCAGGTTCCTTGCCGTTGCTAAGTGGAGTTCCACAAGGATCTATTCTTGGCACACTGCTTTTCAGTTTATACATCAATGATCTTCCTTCATCGGTCCGTTTCGCCAAAGCTCATCTCTATGTGGATGATGTTCAATTGTATTTTTCTGTACCTCCGAACGAAATTGCATACGGTATACAGAAATTTAATGAGGATCTCTGTAGGATTAATGAGTGGTCAAGGGCAAATCGGCTGTTACTAAATTCAGCGAAGTCACAGTGTATTGCCTTTTATCGGTCGCCTCACATTTTGATGCGAACTTTTCCAGAAATAATACTAGATAATATCGTTCTAGCATATAAAAACAAGGTCTTTAACTTGGGAGTCATTTTAAATCATAAGCTGACTTGCTGTGATCAGATTAAAGCCAAGCTTAGCAGAATTTATGCTGGCCTGCGTAGGCTGTGGCTGTTTGCTGACGTGCTGTCCTTGCAGCTTCGTTTTAGGCTTGTGATGGTGCTCCTTATTCCTCATTTCACATACTGCTCCTCCATTTTTCCGAAACTTGACTCTGTTTGTAAGCGCAAACTAGAAATTGCTTTTAATGACTGTGCGATTTGTTTATTTATTGAGAAGGTTTGATCATATTTCCGAATTTAAATTGACAATGCTGGGATGCTCGATAGATACTTACTTAAGGCACAGGATACTAATATTTTTTATAAATTAATTACTACTAAACAACCGGCCACATGTGATAGGCAGTTTTTGATTCCTCGATGTAGAACAACAGCATGTGAATTTTTGTTCTTTGTTCAAGCCCCACGTTTGTGGAATTGTCTTTTTCAGTCCGTCCGTGGTGCTTTTACTGTTGGCGAGTTCAAGCGTTTGCTGTTGGACCATAACATATAAACTCTTTATTCAGTTCATTCAGATGCATAGTATTTTTATTACATCCTTCTTGACTTAGTGTATTTAGCTTATGGTTTAGTTCTTCTCCTTTTTTTCTTTTTTTTCTTTTTTTCGTTCCTGTTCTTCTTAATCTTAAATTGTCTATAGATTTAGTTTAAAATTATTTATTGTTAGCTACTTAGTAGACTCTCCTTGCTTATTAGTGTACTTAGAAAAGAAGCTGTTTATTCTTGTGTACACACCATAATTACTGAATGAAAATGAAATATTCTCAAATACTAATACACCAATTCACTGAGAAAAATATTATGTCAATATAATACTAACCTTATTAACATGCATGAGGGTGTGGAAGCTTAGCCTCAACCAGGATAGGTAAATCTTTCTTGGCACCATGTCAAGAAGTGCGCCTTCTAGGCTAGAAAGGAAATCCAAAGCTAATATGATGTTAATGTTAATATGTCAGATTTGTATAGACATCCATGTAATGTTCTACTAAAATTTAGAATTTAAACACGAATAGAAGTTCCTAATACTCTCAATATAAAAAAAAGTTAATGCTTAACAATTTTAAATTTATTTGTACATCAAAATACTTTTCTTTTTTGCTTCAGGTTTCCCAATTGCTCCATTTATTCAAATGAATACTTTTACATTTCATAGTGTCCAATTAACCTTTTAAAACCTGTAATAACTTTCAGCCTTTTCATGGTATGATTAATAATTTTGAATCCACAATTGCTGTCAATTTATATTGGTCTAATTTTCACTTCAAATAAAAATATATTTTCTTGCCATAGACATTTAAAAATTTAGGGGGGAATTTCTGTTTGTGATGTCCATTACCCTGACAATGCTTAAAAGTATCTTAATCTCGTGTTCAAATCTGAATGGCTACGTACTTCCAAATAAAACATGCAATCATCTAATTCAAATATATTTTAAGGACCGCAATATATTCAAGAGTCATCTTAATAACATCCCATAAATAAGGGCTCTGCCGCAAAACGCACTTCATAAAGAGGATAATTTCAGGTTTGACGTGGAAGCGAACCAAATCAACCACAAAATGAGTTGTTCCTGGTGCACCAACAATAGAATACTTTTCCCAGATCGTCACTTTTGATAAGGAACCTGATACTTGAGTTGCAGCGAGACCCAAGCCATGAATGACAGACGGGTCGGGTCGTATTGGCAAAATATGTTTGGACAACAAATTACAAATGTAACAGATACCCTATTTGAATTTACCGCTAAAGCCATTTCCTAATCATTCAGAGATCGGGGACGGTAACATCTTTCGCAGAGGATAAGAGGGTCAGATTAACCGGAGGCAGATAGGATGCAACCATTTTGTATCAGTTTAAGGATAAGTGCTTAGAGGGGTTGACTACGCCCAAAATTACACGCTTCAATTGATATTTGGGATGATCCTCATTGAGGAGGGATGGACGTTGAAAATAATTCGCTATTAACAAGTTTTTGAGTATGTTGCGGCATTTTGGATATGTTAATTCGTTCATTCCATATATAAACTCCCCAAGGAAGCTGTGGAAGTTCAGTTGTGATCTCAATGCTTGGCACAATGGAGTATAACAACGACCGAGATAACGGTACAAGTCATAATCAAAATGTCGTTAAGAAACCTAGTGATTTTAGTATAGATCATATTTTAAACAGGGCTGGAAAAAATTGTGATAAAAGTGCGGATATGTGTGAAAGACTAAATTTTAGTGCAGTTAGTTTCCAACAAGGAATAAAAATGGAGAATAGTATTGTGCCCATGTTCGACTGGTTGCAGTACACAAGATATAGGCCCCCAAAACTACCTCGTAAGTATTTATACTAAAGATTTTGAGGGAACTAGAATAACTAGCGAGAACTGTTTCCCCCGTATGTGCTACAACCAAAGTTCTCGAAATAATTGGTCAGATGCAAGAAAAAACTGTGGAAAAGCTCAGTCTCAATTTTTGCAAAGATTGTGATTCCGAAGTGACTTGCTATTTAAATTTATTATACTTAAATTACTCAATCACTATTGGACAAACAAATTATCCCTCTCTATCTAAAAAATATCGGAAAAAGTTATGCATTTACATTTATATTATTTAATGTCTATTAGTCTATTCTTTTTTCAGTAGTAATGGAAGTGTCTTTGGTATCTAATATTTTTTTTTTGGTATAATTCCATACCAAGTGAAGTAATTTTCAAATTTTCCGATCTAAGTAATATTATGGATTTTTTATAATATATAAATCAGATGACTATGTTGATGTCTTTACCACCTTACAGTAATTGTGGAACAGCCAGGTACAAACCTTATAAACACTTTGAAGGATATCACTTCAGATACAATATTTGACCTATTCAATAATTTGACGACAAATGTTAAGTGTCCTACACCATAATCATATAACACGCCGCCATTTCCATGTTTGAAGGTTTAAATTAACTTTTTTTCTTGTTATCTGAAGCTGCAACATATTCGGATGAGGGTTCACAGAGATTTCCAATCATGCAATCGGATTGTTAGCGGAAGAACCACATGTGACAGTGTTCAAAACCCTTCCTTTTCCGGGAAAGGGTACTTCACAAACACAAACGAAAGGAAAACCTTTCAAAGTCATTATTGACAAAATTACAGATCGGTTAAATAATGCGACAAATAAGGCTTTAGCACTGTGTTGCCAATGTGTTCAGGGTCCCATTCAGCAAATGAGCGGCACATCTTCAGCCGATCATTTCTTCCTCCAGCCGATCGTTGTACCTCCCAATTATCACGATATAACCTTCGACTGATCATTGTACCAAACAACTAATACTATATAAATCTAAGATAAAATAATTATAAGAGCAATTTGTCAACTGCGAAAAGACACAATTGTTGAAGAGATTTATTGATTATCTTATTGATAGAGTTGACAACCAGCTTCTTCTTCCAATCAATTAATTACTACTCACTACCTCACTATCTCACTATCCACTCCAAACTTCATTAATCATATATAATTACATTAGATCTATCTTCTCAATATTCTACTTATGGATTACTGTTATCGCTATAAGAGTATCTCGAAAGATTATGAACTTTTGCTGTGTTGTTAAAGGATCCACAGTAGTGATCCGCATTTAAAACAATAACTGGAACAAGTTCCAAGCAGACAAGGTGATATCCTCTCGGTTATACTGTTTTATTCAGCCCTAGATTTCTACTTATAAAAATGTGATTTGCTGTCATTTTATATATATAATATCTTCGAACGATACCGAAGCAGACTTGAGACCTCTGCTTTTGGATCCTTTTTCGTCCATCTGCTAAGAGCCATCTTAGCTGTCCTAACCTCGACATCCCCTGTTATTTCAAGCATTTGTTTAAAAGTCGACTTTCAAATACCACCCATGAGGCCGCCTGTGACTCGCCAGGGCTGAGAAATCGTATACAATGTGCTGCGCCGTCTCAGTATCCTTCTAACATAATCTGCAGGTATCATCCTCTAGGATCCCCACCCTTTTGAGGTGAACCGTAAAAAAAATATATATATGTAAGCTACTATGCCCAGTAGTCAAAGAAATTAACCATCTGAGTGTTCCTCACTCCTGTCGTTCCACACAATAGCCTAAACGCTTTTTTAGCCTGTTGGCAAATTATTATATTTTCCTGTTGATTTTGGTGTTCTTTTATGACCCATTTCTCTATTAGATTCTTCATCATGCCTCTCCCAATGGCGGAATATGTTTCTGCACCTTGGAGCTACATGGCCGACTTCTACTTTGGTAAGGCGTCAGTCTTTTCGTTGCCTTCGATCACTATGCTCTCTTTTCTGAGGCGCATCCATTGAATTTCGTCCAGTGCAATAAAGATTTAAGCTCATTTTTGCCTGGTGCACCGAGGACACCCCAGGCTAACATAGCAGGACAAATTCAACTCTTCTGTGAAGATCCCTGCACCTGTACTGCCGTAAATCACGGATCCGTTTTAGAATATAAAAATATCTCTTCCCTGGGAGTGGCCTGTCACTAAGCAGAACCTTGTGAAACCTGTCGATTACCCTGATCCTCTTAATCCTGTCTTTAGGCATCTTGAGTTTCCTGACTTGTACGCGATCCAGGATTTTCCTATACCCACACTCAGTTCTTGACGAGTATCATGTACTATCCCTCTGCATCCTGAGTACCGCCTCCGCCGCGATCTTGTTCATAAAGAGACCCAGCAGAGTTTCTAGTGCAATTGTGAGTGTGATGCGAAAACCGCCCGTAACCCTTATACACGCCATCCTTTGTGCCCTATACAGTTGCTGCTTAACGGTAACTTAATATGTCTTAGGCCACCAGATATCTGCGTACTGATCTCGGCGAGATGCCTCATCTTAATTCACACACTTTTCTACTTTGATCTTTTCTTCAACACGATGCTTCAAGTATATGCCCAGGTATTTGGGTTAGCAAGTTAGTTTATCTCAGATCCAAAGAGCGTAAATTAAAATTCCGTATCCTTCCACCGCTCGGAAAGTATTCCTTATGATATCAGCGGTGGTGGACATGAACTTGTCCTTCGCCACCAACGCCACGTCATCCGTACAGCTAATGACGTGAATGCCCGTCTCTTCAAGTGTAAAGAGTAAGAGGTCAGCAGTGACATTAACCCGTTCCCCGACATGTTGTTCACCCATCTCGCCACCTCAGGACTAACCTAACGCTTTAGCCTTCTATGGCCATGAACGTGGCCAAAGCAATGTCTCCTATATTCAGTTCCTCCTCTGTCACGTTCACCAGCTGTTAAAGCTCAGACTCGATTTCCCAATTTGAAATGCATGCTGGTTTACATTTTAAGGATACTCCTTGAGCGTAATGCACTTCAAGTGGTCCATCAACACCCTCTCCATTGTTTTCAACAGAAAGGATTTTAGACTGACTGTTCTGAAGGATTTCACATCGGTGTAATTCCTTTCCCTTTGTTTCCCTCCACTTAATCGGTATATGCTTTGTCACAAGATAGGTGATAAGTATTCTTCGATGACATGGTGCAATAGTTTCTTTGCCCCATTACAGTAAGGCGGGGAATATTCCGTTCAGACCCGGAGATTTGAAAGGTGTGAAGCTGCCTATGGTATTTTTCACTCCCTCCAACGACATCATCCTTTCCGCCATATCCCGGTCTAACTTCGTGGCTGTCGCAACAATATATCAAATCCAAAGAATCCAAAAATACATGAAAAAAAAAAATTCTGTAAGTCAATAAAGAAAGAATTTTTGGAGGTTATAACACCCCAATAAGAAATCTGACGAGGACTACCCTAGACAGGAATAAGGAAGTATTGAAATTTCTATAGTAAAACTGTAAACTGTAAAAACGCTCTGACGAGGATGAATTTAAATATAGGAGAGCTTAGGTAGGAAAAAATGAAGTCACAAAACTGAAATGAAAAATTATACCGAGGCGTTTTGTTCGAGACGCTTCTAAGTATACCTCCCCATGTTAAATGAAAATCGATATTACGTAGGTATTAAATATTTATAGCAAATGTTTTTTAACAATCCCACCTTTTTTTACTAACAGTAATTTCGTGAATTGTTCCAAATTGCAAATGTTTTTGTCGGTAAGTTTTGTCATCGTGTAGCCCCAAGTATAAAAATCTAAGGGATTCAAATCAGGCCACTCGTTCTTCGACGAAAAAGTCCTCTAATTTTCAGAACACCAAGTCTGAGCTGCACTTGCCGAATATGATGAGGCTCCGTTCTGTTGGAATCAGTAATAATCTTCGCGGAATAACTTTTGATAGTTCGGTACTACAACTGATTCGAGGATTTCCTTTTTGAAATATTCGACATTTATTTGAACCCCTTTTTCAATAAACACAAGTGGATTTGCAAAATCCGCCCCAAACTATGACAGGGGATATATTTTGATATCTGGGAACGTATTGTATATTTTCTGCTATATCATCCATTCTTACTGATCATACTCGATCATTTTGTGGGTTTGTGTGGCTACTTCAAAACAAAGAGTTTTTCGTCACAAAAACCAAATTAATCCCCAGCGTGCCAAGCAAGAATACCTGGATACCCCTGGAACATCGACGTAATGTTGCATGTCCAACGCTTTTTTATCGCTACTATAACGGAGAATATTCTAATAAAATCTCTGGTCTGATTCCTTGTAATTTCATCTCAACGCGTAATACCCGCGCATCGAGCCATCTACACCCCTCGTCGTAGTGGCAAGAACAGTCTTCCCTGCCGACCTCCTAATTTCCTTTTATTCCATTTCCTGCTACCAGCCAAAGCTGTACTTAGCATCATAGGGGATCCCCTGAGCTTTGGCATCACCGTAAAAAAAAAAACAAAAAAACTACCTTATCACTTTCCCGTGGTATCAATCTTTTTATCTTTCTTCAGCTGCATTTTCGAACAACCCCTCGTCTTGCAACTTCTGCATTTTATTGTAATAACATATAGAAAATAGAAAATGTATTTACTTTCACTTAAGGTCAAACACATACCGATATCTTATCTAGTTCCAATTTTTGAATACCCTTTCGCCCTGCAACTAATATATTTTATTGTAGTATTTCCTCCTTTCATTTCCATTGCCTTTGGATCTCACTTTTAAACACTCCCTGGCCCTGCATCGTTCATTCTACGAACAAAGAGGATCTTTCTACGTGAATAGCTAAAACCAGCAATGAACGAAGAAGAAAATTTCATTCAGTTGCTAAACAGGTATAATAACTAGTAAATAGTAACTTGCAACTAATCAGTCTTCTACAATCGCCTAATACGTAGCCACAAGATCGGTTATACAACTTCTTTTTTGGCCGGTACCAACTTGTGGTTGTATTTTACTAAGGTTTCTTTATTTCGGTGCTATAAGATTTCGGTTGTTCTATTCCGGTATACTTTTAATTTCGGCACCTGAATCAAGACCGGTTAAAACAACCGAAAAATGAGAGGTTTCGGTCCGGATTCGACTCTCTGTTTTTCATTTAAATTCTTATGTCTTTCTCTCTCTCTCTCTTCTTTGTAATTCTGAGTACATTCTCGCCAGTTACCGATACACAACACACAAAAGCCTCCTTGCGGGCCATAAAATCTGGAGTTTAATATTTGGTCGGTCCTTCCTTATATCTGATTATATGTTTGAGACTTGCTGGTACAGAATCTACTAAGTTTTTCGTTACATCGCTGGTTATATTTCCCCACTAAGTAACTAAAGCTGCTTTCAAATCTGCTTTATTTCGAATATTGTAATTACGTATATTTCTTCCCAATGTGTTCCACAAATTTTCAATTGGATTAATATCCGGAGATTGTGACGGAGTCTCAATCCATTTTAGCGTATTGTAAAGTAGTCACATCCTAGTATTCCATGCCGTATGCTTGGGATCGTTGTGCTGGGTGAAGACGTAATCGGTGCCGAGCCATTTTTTCTGCACTACTATGGAGGTGTTCTTTGAGAATGTTAATATACCGCTTGTGGTCCATAATTCCATCTACAAAATGCAAATCTCCAACACCTTGGGCACTCATACAGCCACCTCCATGCTTAAATGTAGGCTTTAAGTTTTTCTCTTGTAGCTCCGCCATACCATGCATCTTCCGTCTGACCCATGAATACTTACTTTCATCAGTAAATATAACTGTCGCTGTAACAATATTTTACCAAAGTAATAACGTATGCGGTATTGCAATACTGGACTTTATTCAAAATCACTACAGTACACTGCAACTTTTTCGGGTGGAATGGTGTGACGACTTTCTCGGGTGTTACTGAGCGACTAACTACATAGAATGTTAGCAGCTAACTCTTGTTTCGTGTGATCTAGAGATCACGAGATAAAGGGTGTGAAAGAGAATAGTATTTTACTCTGTACTGTTTGTTACGCAAATGGTATATGTAGTTTAATTTAGGAGATTGTCGCTACAATAACTTTATTCCAAAACTCTTTTTCGTGGTTTTTATAAGTTTTAGCAACTTTTGTTTATTTTACTAATAAAGGGTTTCCTTCTGGCTTCCCTACCATGATATCCGGCATCATAGAGTACATTTCTCACTGTATTAACACACACATGACACAATCTTCTGGAATTCAGTTTGAATTTCACTGGTTATTTTCACAGCACTTTTTTTAGGGTCCTTTTTTATTTTTTGCACAATATAGTGTTTTACTCTCGTAGCAAACTTTTGTGGACGGCCCGGTCTAGGGGCATTTCTTAAACGTTTGCTAATAAACAACCTGTCAATAATACTTTTCACTGTCGAATATGGTCTTTCAACAAATTATCCAATTTCCCAAATCGATTTTCCTTCGCTACGAAGGTTCACAATAATTTTTCTTTCTTCTACAGTCGTTTTGTTTTGTTTCTGGCCCATTTTTACTTTAAGATTACAATAAAATCACTCTCGAACTCAGAAGTCAACATTCAAATGGAAGCGACAAGA
>QYTT01079084.1:0-11209 GCA_006980735.1 Dasypogon diadema | reverse complement strand
CTGGGTATATTCATTTAAACAATTCAACAATTCCGTTGTGTTCTCATCTCAAGCGGTTGAATTGCAGTCTAGACAGGAATTTTCAAAGAAGATGTTTTCATTAGTATCTTTCAAAAACGTATATTGTGTGCCTGATAAGACATTCTCCAAGGGGGTTTTAAGAAGATAATAGAAAACGTTCCCTGCAACAGTCTTTCCATTGAGCGTACAAGTGTACTTTAAGTGGGTTGTGTGACAAATTTCTGTAGCATGTGGAAAATTTTTACAAAGAAATTTTATAAAAGGTAGCAGAGAATTACATATGAAATGAGAACAATACGGAATACTTTCTCGCAACATAAAAGAAATATTAAATTTCATGTCAAGTTTGAAAATGCTTAAGTTTCGTAATCTGCAGGAGTTGTAGAATGTGCTTGGTAAAATCTGAACTTTTCAGAAATGAATATTTGAAAGTTTAAACTTTTTATGTAATTGCAGTGAAGAAAACAAGGCTATAAAAGAGTCATAATGGCACTGGAATACCAAACGTAACTGTGAGCATCATAAATTCATAGTAACAAAGCTCGTCTAATGAGCCCCAAGTAAACCAAGGATTCTAGCGAGACTAAACGTCGTCCTGGATACAAAGATTGGCACGCTTTATAACGAAATAAATGCCTAAGGAAGGTGTTATTGGCTCTTAGCGAAATAACGATTCACAGTAACATAGAAAATATTAAAAAATTTCGCTGCCTTCCTTACAAAGGAGCAGGTGTCGTCCCCAATATTTTCCATTTTCTAAATAATACTTCAAGAGAGTAAGCCTTTTATCATCCCTAAATTTACTTTACCGAACTAGAAGTATTTCCTTTCATCTTTTTCAAACAGTTGATAAACTTTTTTGCCTGATCAGATCTGATTGATTAGTTTATTATGTGGTTTTAGGATCACCTAAAAATGATCAGGGAACTCACAATGCCCAAGAACAAGATCAAGAGGAACAGGATAACCGAAAGGTTTCACAAGACTCTGAGGAACTTAGCACTGAGGGATATTTTTAAATTCGCGGACGGATCCATGATTAACGGCAAGGCGGATGGGTCTATGACAAGCGAAATCATCTCTGAAGACCAAAATCTGTCTTGCCATTTTAGCATAGGTCTATCAGGCAAAGGTGTTGACTATAGTTTAGGGGTACTGTTGTCAGCAAAGGATTGGAAGTGAGAGATATGAGGTCATTAATGAAAAGCAGGAAAAGAGTGTGAGACAATGCAGAACCTTGCGGTACACCGGCATTAATATTATAAGAGTTAGAGGAGGAGATACCGTCCAAAGTAGCAGAGCTGGAACGATTAGAAAGGAAACTTCCAACCCAAGGGCAAAGAGATTGATTCAAACCAAATGTTGGAAGTTTGGCTCAAAGAGCAGCGCAACCATTACCGACTCGCCGAAATTATGGAGGAATTGATCCCAACGTTTGGTCAGAAACCAGTCACCAGTCGATTGCCCGGCACGAAAACCATATCGGCGCGACCGTGCATTAGGTGACTAGTTTCAAGATATTTCATCATTTGCATGTTTATAAGTGCCTCAAAGCCCATAATCAGGACTCATATGATTGCTATCCATTTATAATTGGAAGGATCACTAGCCTCCATTTTTTAGAAATTGGCTGAACATGTGAGAGTTTCCATGATGATGGGGAAAATACCTTTTGAATTAACTTAAGTTAAATGCTCGTCCTCTCACTGAAAACGTACATATTAAGTATGTTATTATGCAATACTCTTTTAATATACCCTTATTAGAGTATATACGAAGCAATAAGGAACTCTTAATGGATAAAATTTATGTTATTTTGACAATAGACAAGGATCTGAGCCCAAAACATTTTAATATTATTGTACTGATATTGGCCTCTTGCCAGTTGATACCTCTTCCCAAACGATATTGATGCTCTTATTTCCGAAAGGTAACATTTGAATGGTATCCTCTCTCTCCAACTCTAAAATGCATTGGAATATAATCGCTGTACCATTTTGTGCACAACTTTTCATTATGTTAATAACAAAAGACTAAAATGTTTTCTATTCAACTCCCCCCATTCCATTTCTTACAGAAATTGATGCTTTGGACTCTTAAAATACTTCAGCCAAATTTCCGTAAATCTTATCCTGAATAAATCCATCAATGTTCATTGCCAAGCATGATGTATATTTTAAGCACCCAAAGACGGACTCCAATGCAATATCTTCCAAATAGGACAGTACAATTACGCAGAATGTTCTCTTAAATGACTTTTTCAACAAAAAGGACCTGCTTGAAGTTTTATTTGTTTCTTCTCTTGGCTACCCACAAGTCAATTTCACATCCTACCCAAAACACTATTGATGCTGGTTTGCTCTGAAAAAACCCCCACAATAAAAAAGGACTTTGGTCACACTCATGAAATGCCACTGTTGCATAAACCTTCCAAATCCTTTCATTTAACAAAGGATTGTGGGGTCCTTTCGAGCTGGAATTCATGCAACACCAATTTATTAAACAATATCCAAATTATATGTGCAACACCACAAACTAATAACCCCATCAAAACTGAAATCACTGGACACCCTACAATTATTACACTTTAAAGAAACCTAACACCTTCCCTCAATCCCAGTTAATTGTGAGAAATCATGAAACCATAATCCCAGCGAAAAAAAAGAAAACCCAATTAAGTCACATTAACCGCAGCCCAGTTATTATATTGCCGCGCCAGGGCATTTCATTACACCTGAGCAGAAGGTGCTCCACAAGAGATTGATGAAGAAACACCGGAAACCGCAGGCTGTCACTACAACGAAATTCTCATACGCAATTTCTTGTGTCTTGCACCATCCGCCATAACTCAAGCTGAAGGTGCTCACTGTAATTGACTTGACAGTGTGGGATTACTTTTAGTCTCTTCATAGACCAAATTTGGTTAGGAGTATGACAGTAGGCGACCAAGCGAATGGGATCAACTAGAGGAGTTATGGAATGTCTGTACGCAACACTATATGATGAATAAAAGTTGAAAATTGTTGACGACAAATAGGTAACGATGCTAATTAACAAATGGGCGGATGTTTGTGGGGGCTCTAACTAGAACAAATTGGAAGTAAACAGCTTTGCTAGTTGAATGCAGTCAACTAGATTTAATATCGCTTGTTTCTGTGACTTGTTGCGAGATTTATTAATTTAAACTTGATGCCCCGAACAGCAGTCATCACAATGACAAATTCTCACAATTACTTCATAAAAAGATCATAAATCTCTGAAAGTTGGCCAGCATCCACTTGCTTTTCTATTTTCATCCCTACGTAAAACGTCAATTCCTGTCTGGCACCCATCAAAAACATGTCAATGTCGCTGGCGGCTTTCCCTTTTAACTTAATTACGCGTCATGCCCAAGTGAGGAGAGTTTAATTTTAGAGTTTTCCAGCAGTGCTTCGCCTCGCGTTCACGTTCCCTGAGGCGAGGGATTCTATGAATGATTTCATTATCGTGTCCAGATCATTTGAGCGCAGTGCCATGCACAGCGATTTTGAAATATTGATGGAGGGTGGATTTAGAGGCTTCTGTCGTATGCTAATTAAAACTGAATGGCTATTTTTAATACTATAGCTAGGTTTATTTATATCGAGATATATCTTTTGGATAACGCCCGACACCCAAGATAAATTGTAGGTGCTGAAATTTTAAATAAAACGAACGAACTTCTGAGTAACATTTGAGGATCTTTGAGGCCATGATATGATACCAGGATATTTAATTTTAAGAACCGACTCAAAACTTGATTTAACACTCATGGTATGTAAAACAAAGGCCTATTAATTTTAAGGTATTTCTTAAACTCAGGGTTGTCCCCTCTATGAACCACACAAAAGGGAGGTTGAGAATTATTTTAACCTGACAAATGTTGCAAGTTAATTCAGAATTTTTTATATGGAGTTTTATTGTGCAACATACCTCAGGGGTATTCCAAGCATAAATTTTGTTAGTAAAATTGCCCGAACCTCTGATACCCAAATAAGCCACCGTGCCCTTAACTAGATGCCACGCGCCTGAAGGAAAGGAAATTTCCAGAGCTGCACCTCAACCAACTCGGCTAACGACTTAGATAGTTAGTTATTTAAACTTATATAAATCTATTATAACTATTCAACGTTCTGAAAGTTCTTCTACCCATTTCCTTTTTAAAAGCGATTGCTCTGGCCTCGAAAAAATTTACTAGTCTGTCCTTTTGATTATCGTATTCCTTACCTTACAGGTGATTCTGGCAAAGTTCGAAAAATACTTAATGGCAATGCGATCTAGGGTTCCGCAGGGGTCAATCTTGGGCCAACTTCTATTTTCGTTACACCGAGGTCTCTTTGTATATCTTCTTATTACAGAATCAGGTGACCAGCTAATAAAACTGAAACTAATTTTCTAAGTGAGTATCATTCCAATGCCATCCCTAGATGCCAGAATATAAGAAATATTCCCAACTTGGCCAGATATATTCACCCACATCGTGCCCATGTCGTATTAGTTCATCTTATTCAGGACTTACATGTACATCGTCCGTTCTAGAGTTCTTACCTTACAAGTTTCAATTCGTGTCCTAGATGTAAAAGCAAAGGTCGTCATTATGTTATCCGTCGAAATACGAGGTTCTATTTACAGATTCGAAGCAATTAAATTTTTCGGAAGTGGATTTCTAAACCTCTGTCCAATCGACATAACTCTGCTTTGTGGTACAGTGTACTTGCCATACGACCATTTTCCGTTAGCTCCTTCCGAAGTAGTATCCCAAGAAGGAGGTGGGAAGTGGTATTAGGACTTGCAAATAGAGCTGCTAGGTATTCGACTATAACCACTCTACTCGGGTTTTAGCTATATGCAGACAAAGTGACACCCTCAAAGTAGTAAAAGAGAACTGTTGGATTATTTAAGGTGAGCAGACTGAATTTAAATGGCTTGATTATGTGTCCACGCCGAACAGCCATATGATTCCCAAAAGTAACCTTTAGGGTACCTACCCCAAAATGTACCAAACCACGTAAACAATGGTTTACGAAACCAGAAAACACACAATTGTAAGAGATGCAGATATCCTGCAAGGATCACCGTCGTCGTTGTTGACAATGATATTTTTATTTTACAGATTACATTCAATGAATCCCACTTAATTGTGTAGTACAATTTTTAATTAAATTATTAAATAAATGATGTCGAAATAAATTTCTCTAGTAAATAAATTCCATCCTTCACCAACGAAGAATATTCGCATTTTTCACTTTCAGATAAAAAGAATTCCGTACAACCACTCAAGAATAATAAATTAATGGACACACAAATGTATTTCCATCCATTAATTCCAAGGTAGCATTTCAAAAGAACCCTATTATTCCCGAAAGTGTGAATTTCCGTTGTGGTTCAACAAATCTCCACCATCCATGTTTCATCCATGAGGTAATTAGTGATTTCGTTCATATTTGTTTCTCATCTAATTACACCGATAAATGTACATGTAATGCAAGGTAGCATTGCCCGTTAGTATTTCGGACGATAATTTCGATGTCATAAGACTTGTGCCACACAATGTGAACTCATGTAATCATGAATTTGCTCGAGTAACCGCCATTACTTTCCCATAGCGATCTTATGCAATCGCCGGTAAACAAAGGCTGTCTGAAAGAAACCACTTAAAATGCGATTACTGCAGGCACCATAGCAGCAGCAGCGGCACAGACCAGCGAAGAAAGTCGAGATTAACCTCCGGATGGATGGTAATGAAAGGCGATACGATACCTGTTGAGAAAACCTGATCTGATGCTCAGCCAGAAGGCACACGCCAATTATACCATGATATCATTAAACCACTCATTGCTTCAGGTGTCACTGCAGCGTGGCATTTTTCATTTCAGTAAATTCCATTTCGACAACGACCCGAAGAAATATTTTTCTGCACAACAATCTCAGAAATTGAAAAAGTGGTCTCCATATATGAGAAATGGTACTTTCAAAGGAGTTCACTTTCACTGCCCTACCAAGAGTATTGGTGCTGCTGCTGTCCTACTGCTGTCTTTCTGCAACTCAAATTCTTTGAAAATTGCAGTACCGTGACGGTGGTGTACATTACTGGCTTAAAGCGTTTTATTGCGGCTTTTACCTTCGCTACCCACGTTTGTTTTTTTCGTCTTTTTTGCTGTTGACCAACCGCAAAGTAATCATACCATCCGATCGGAATTAAATTGCAGATTACTGCCGTCGTCCAGCTTATTTCATCTAGATATACGAAACATGAGTGTATGTTCTACACAATAATTAGTTGGCCTTATCGCTATATAAAATAACGTCTGCAAGGCTTGCAGAAATCGAACGAAATCGATGTTTTAATTAAAGTAGAAGATTTGAACCCAGGAAGCCGTATGTAGGGCAGCTATCGTTTTCGATAATGAAGAGTGAAATTACATCTATAGGACTCAATGAACATTTCATGTTGAGGGATTTTATAGCCCATTTTTACGGGGTATTATGAGGAAGTTAAAAGCGGGAATGAACAAAAATTCATTTTAGTTTTATTTACATTACCGTTCTCTTTGATTTAGCGATAGATAGCAATTGCTTGCTGAAAGTTCTACAGAATTAGGACACAGCGGTTCGAACCACTAAAGAAGACCAAAAACGTCTGTCTACAAAAGAAATGTGTCTTTTGGGATTTAAATGGAATAATATTCAGGGAAGAGGAGATTGGGAAATTTTAACCTGACAAATGTTTCAAATGAGCCACAGTTTTTGGCATGAAACTACTGTGCAACATCCCAGTGGCTTCGCAAATATAACTGTCGGCAGTAGAAATTCTACTGCCTGCCTCAACCACTTGGTACCCAGATATATCGCCGAGCCATGTGCAGGATTTGACCCCACGCCAACAGAGGAGGAAATCTGTAGACGTGCGCTTCAGCCCACTCGGCTACCAGCGTACTCTACAAACAAATTAAACCTTATACGAATGTTCACTACTTGGTTACCAAACAGCAGTGTGATTTTAGGCCAAAACATCTTCTTCGACTGGCCAAATCCATTAGATGGAATATTGTAAAAAAAGGAAGTCCTTAATATTGTAATTCTTAGACTTCTCCAAAGCTTTTGATTCAATTGATTTCTTTATACTTTGTGAAAAACTAGTTAGACAGTTCAACGTTTGTAGGTTCGCATTGTAATTGTGCATCCTCCTGCTCCTCAAAGCTGTTAGAACTTCATTCGGATGTTCCGCAAAATCTGCTGTTGGAGAACCCACCTGCCTGGGCAATTCTTTTTGTCGTTGGCTTGTAAAATATTTTTTCTTTGTTAAAACTCTTGTGAAATTTTCACTTTTTGCCTCTTTTACTTTTTGGATATTTATACTTAATTTTTTTTTAAGAACAGATTACGTTAAGTATTTTTTTTGATGTATTAGAGTCCTGTTGTTTGTTTTATCTATGTCCTTTGCCAATCTCTTTGTATCTTTTTATGTACTATTTTGTGCCGCGTCGACCATTGTATTACTCCTCGGTCATTCTTATAACCAGGACCGCAGGACCCAATCTGTGACCCGCCAAAATATATATTTATATCGCATCCCTACGAGGGATCAGAGAGAGCTGAAAGCTACTATTGCCTAATGATATCTGCCCACTTCCAGATTGACTTTGATCTTGGAACACGAAGGCGTACTACCCACTGAACTCCCAGATCCTTGCAGAATCTTTGTATTTATTTCTATTTCAGATATCAACAGTGTTGTGGAAATTGAAGAGCTCCTGCTTTATTAATTGAGAATACTATCGAAATAAAATAACTGCCCACACCTCTTTTCTTGGTTTAGATGTACAAACTGAAATGTAATTTACTTTATTGTTGGAGAATACTATCTTACTATCTCTATCTATATAAGCAATTATTGTTTACAGTTGTGCTTACCTTCTTGGTACAACAAATCCAATTGTTTAACTAATTTCAGTTGTAAAATCCATTTTAGCCGCAAAAACTGGTTTTATTTCACTTTCCGCCTCAATGAAGCCGTTTTTGACCACATAACAGTATCGATGTGCAACGCACCCGCTTGAACAAACAAAGGTGCCAAAGTGTTTTGCAGATCCGTCAATATGGCTCACTGCAACCACGACCTGGTACCACGTTTAACAACACAAACATCCAAACTTACAGCAGTTGCACCAACCAGAGAATCACCACAAAGTGAAGATCAGAGAAATTTCATTAACCACTACAACCAAAGTTCGGACAGCTCACGCTGCGGTGATCTAACCCAACGCAAATCGCATAGATCACGTTCGCTGTAAACAGACCCACCTTGGTGTGATCTTCTTCTTTGATCACCTGCCCGCGCCCCGCACCTTCTCTATCCGTCCGCGAATCGGCGTACCTCGCAAAGAACACCCAGACCAGACGAAGCTAATTATTGAGTTCACCACAAGATTTTGATTATGAAAACGTCAGGAAACTAGCCGCGGCCAATGTACACGCAAAACATAACCACCACCAGTTCGAGTGATTATCGCGGATGTCGACGACGAACGGCTGAATTTACTTCTTGTCGAACTCTATGATCTCCAGCTCCAGCGGTTCCAGATAACTTGATACGACTTCCCGGTTCCCGGTTTCTTGCTGGCTGCGGTTGTCGGGTTCTGTTTATGTTTCGTTCTGCAACTGCGAACTGACCGTTTGCAGTCAGTTAGGAAAATAAATAGTCTGTCAGCCAGCCCAGATGCGTCTTCAGAGATTCCTTGATAGAGCAACGAACTCACCTGAGGGCACTTCCTTGATTTATTTCGGGAGCATGACGTTGCACGGCCCTTATCAGTGCGTGATTAATTGTTGTCTCCGGTAGGATAGTAACGTCATCAAGGCGTTCGAAAACGTAAACAATGTCATTTGATTTGCCACTGAATAATCACAAGGAAGATCCCTAGGACCAGAAGATGAATAGACTTCCCTCCTGAACCACCAAATCAAGTGCGCTTATCTCTAGTGCTGATGGTGTAAAAAAGCGAAGAAAAACTGGCTTCACCCCAAACTACCACCACCACCCCAATTTCTGTTTTATCCGGCGGCTGACGACACAACACTCACCAAAGGCAGGGAAGTGGGGTCGGGTGTTGTAGGCGTTTTCACTCAGCTGTACAAATAGATGTTTCCGGGTTTTTATACAAACCGAAGGACTTAACTCCCCCACCGAAACAGAAACCACACGATCTTCCCAAGCGGAGTATCTTCCAACGGCCCAAAACACAAACAATCCGCCCCACAATTCGCAATATTGTGCCTAATTCACCACAAAATATCACTTAATCCACACGAACCAAATACACGACAGTAATCCAATTGGCGGGCTCAAGTCTGCGAACACAGCACTTTTCACTTAGCACGAAAATCCAGTGGTTTGGCACTGCACTGCACCAGTGTTCGCACTGGGCCAAGGGACAAACGCAATTAGTGGGTGTGGATGGGTTTGCCTTTATCACAACAAAAATAATAACAATAAGACCCCAGCAGCTAGCCACGAGTACCGAGCAAATCAACGGACATCCACATGCTAATATTCTCTCAGAAAGACTGAACTGAAGTAAGAAACTCTACACAAAAAAGCTCACAACTTCGGCTCCGCGCGTATGTTTCACATTTCAAGATCGCGGGTTGATTTCATCATTTTCCAACAGTTCCCATTTGCCCCACCGAACCGGATCCGGAAAGTTCTGTTTGAAATGGGGAGACATTCAGCTTAGTCAGGTGACTTGCTTTCAGAAAAGCTTTTCTAGCATTTCTGCCTGCTCCAAAGTCCCAACGTATATCCAAGAGAGGAGAACTTTTTGGGGAAATTTAAGACTTTCGCTGGTTAACTGACTTCCATTGGCGTTCACATTATTCACGTAAGTTTTTCAAATAATTTCTCGAAAGGAAAATTGGATATTAACAAAACTATAATTCAAATCCACTAAATTTAATTTCCTATTTCTTTTCCAGTTCACGGTTTATAGGTCAGAGTTCATCAGGTAAGCAAATCACAATAACAATATCGGTCCTTTCTGCAAAATATTGTTTTTCAATTCTAGGTTTACACGGACAAAGGACAAAGGTAAGGACGAATCTTCTTTATGAGAAAAGATCAACTGCTTTTCTAATATATCTTTGCAGGAATTCACACTTTACAGCTTAGCGGCAACAACTTGGCTACTCATAACTGCGGTTTATCGGTAAATGGCTCTCAATAACTGGTAACGCTTCCACGGATTGCCTATAAGTAAGAAAGCAGCCACTGATGTGTGAATTTGAGTCTGACTTTGCTTTTTGTTTCCTTCTTTCAGACTTGTGAATTTCATATCCGGTTATCCTGTGGGCTATTTTCTTTCGGAGCTGGTACCTATTTCTTCCGTGGCTTCCTTTTCTTCTTTGAGTATCGCACAATCTCTTCTTGTACTTTTGTGATCTACTTTTTAGCCTCCAAACGACAAACGACAATCGTTCCCGTATAGTAACACAATTTCTTCCTCAATAGCTCTTCTAAGCTCCTCGTGACTTGGTTTAAGCATTCTAATCCTAAACCTAAATTGGAAAAACGCTTTTCCTGTAGATCGATTTGACATTGAATTGAATACTCGATGTATAGTTGAGGGACATTGGTGGGGTGAATCATCTGCTTAGCTCTGTCTTTTCCTTGGCAAAGTCAACGATTTACTTCTAGTACATGAAATCGACGTGATCCTGTTTTGATGACGGAACCAACCCAGCAGGAAATGTGGTGAGGCCTTCCCTGGAGAAGGCCTATGGAAGCAGTAAAACTTTAGCACAAAAAACGGGAAAAGTTCAAAAAGTTTTCATTCATTCCATGTTGATCCCGCAAGAAGCTTGGTGGAAGGTGTGAATCTCGCTGCAACGCATTTCCTTTAGTATAAGTTCGCGGCTTTCCCTTTCAAAATCATTCTCGTTTTGTTTGTCAGAATAATCAGTTGAGTTTGGCAGCAAGCACACAAAAAGCTTCAACTGCTTCCTCCCTAGGACATGCCCGTGCAAATGTCCTATAAAGTGTCCAGTGAAGATGTATGCATCCCTCATTCCTTCCAGAGGAAGCTAGGGGGAAGCACACAAAAAGCTTCAACTGCTTCCTCTCTAGGACATGCCTGTACAAATGTCCTATAAAGTGTCCAATGAAGAGGCATGC
>QYTT01079083.1:0-32873 GCA_006980735.1 Dasypogon diadema | reverse complement strand
ATCGATAGGACTTAAGTATCAAAAATAATCGATATTTTTTAAAACTATCGATAGCATTATTCACTTTGGAGTTTAATTTCACATAATTTTCATTTTTCCTTTTAAAATTCTCCCAACTGATAACCACTGGCAACTCTAATATGTCTGCACACTTCGGGAAATCCGGTTATTCTTATTTATTCTTATTTCTTATTTGGAGAAATATGTTTTTAAATTATGACTTGAATTTCATATTGGCTTATTCAGTACCCACTAACGCTATCATGAAGGACTATCGATAGTATCGATTCTTATCGATAGTTTCTCCTAAAACTATCAATACCATCAAATCTTCCAACTATCAATATTTTCCCACACTGTGTAACGTACGGTTTGGATAGGAAAATAAAAGAGAGAACTGGGAGAGCTTGGGGAAACTTGGGAGGAGTGCTCTCCATTCCATTTCTATTTATGACGGGGTACGAAACAGTAATTTTTTTTTCTCAGGTATCGCCTAAGCTCACGGGACAATCCTGTGATGCACACAACACAGCTTAGGCCCGAGGGAAATTAGGGAAAAGAAGAAATTTTAACCTAACAAATGTTGCAAGTAAGTCAAAAGTTTTGGCATGAAATTGCTGTGAAATATCCCAGTGACTTCGCAAGTACAATTCTTGTCAGTAGGATTGCCTCAACCACTGGTAGCCAGATATATCGCCCCACCCTCTGCAGGATTTGAACCCACGCCAACAGGAAAGAAAATCTGCAGATTTGCGCCTTAGCCCTCTCGACCACCTACTTGAGTAAAGTAAGTAATGGTAAGTAAAGAAGGCAAAGCATTAATCATGAATTCAAAAATATCCCATTCTTAACCGTCCCCTCGTCCCCATTTTATTCTACAGCATATTCGTTTCTTTCCTACACAGTTGCTGGGGGATTGAACCGCCAGGAGGTTAGGGGTTTCAGCTGGATACATTGATATAGATGAGAAAAAGTCGAGCCTCCCAACAGCCGACTCTGTTAACGTCTCATGTATGATGGACCTTAAAGTCTGCAACGACGTATGTAGCTTGGTGTTGTCGTGGTGGTTTTATCAATTCTGACTGCTTTTCTCCTTTTCGTCAGCTGGCTACAGTAGATGCTCGAATCAATGAGGACGCTTGTAAAATATCAAACCTTCGAAAGTCACCTTGTTCAGTTGTCCCGTCCTTTGCGGCCGTATTCCTGTAATTTGAGGACCATCTTCACCGAGATGGTTTATTTTTCTAACTTTATTTTACAAAAAATATTTAAAAATATACGGAACCCAACCCAATGGGAGGGAGCCTGGAATGTATTCCATTTAGTTCAGGTAATTTTTAAGGCTCGGTTCAGGAATTGTAAGTGCTGCAACGATATCTGCTGTCGATTTTCGTTATCAATAATAGCCTTAATTCCGACACCATCAACCTCAACGAAGCGGACTCTACCTTCAAAATCAAAATTTCTTCCACGAAACCTCTTCAACCATTTCTGGCACAGAAGTTTCGCCGTCCTCCCTTTTCGGAAGTAAGAAAGTAAAATGTTTCGCAAATCTACTTTTTGATCTTCTATATTTTGATAGATTTTGTGCACACATCGTAATTCAAAACTTAACTAAAGTTTATATGAAATATCAGTTGATGTGTTCGCCAATTAGAGTTGCCCGATTGAACAACTAAGATTCTGTAGTATAAGGTGATCTACAAGATCTCATTGAGAAACAAACGAACCAACGAAAGTGATAGTATGCCAAGATCAAGGATCAAGTAACCAACTTATTTGCCAAAATATTTCAGCCGTAGAGAATTTCATGCAATTAGCATCAATTGAAAATTTTGTCTGAAATCTTTTTAATAAGCGCAATACTCCTGGAAATATATCCCTCATGATTTCATTAGTCCATTTGTTATACAACAGGTTCTTTACTATCTTTAATGAAGAAATTATCCTTTATTATCGAATTTTACTTCAAATTTTTGACCAACTCAATACATCCGAAGAATACCCTTTTTTTCGTCACAGTGCCCATTTCAATGCCCAAAATTTCCATAAAGCAAAATTTCCCAACTTTTATTACCCAGCCCATCGTTCATTTCGAGTTGCCTAAAAGCCAAATTCCATTTCGTGGAATTACATGCCCACTTGTATCAAAATCGGAATCCAGGATCTCCCACGCGCTCCCTTCCTGCCCAGAGTATTTCATGGAACCTCCTGGTTGTCCGTTGATAGCATGTTGAAAAATTGGTTGTCCAAGGCACATTTATCCTACAAAATTAAATAAAAGCTCTGGGTACATAAAATTATCACATATTTAGTAAGAGCTCAACACAAAAGCGCCCGAAAAGTAGGTTAGTGGGTCGCGTACCGTATTTAGTTGATATTTACAAAATATTCGGTAGTCCGTGTGTTGGTGGTGGCTCGGTGAGCACACACCCACACCCGGTTCTTCGGATTCGGATCGGAGCGGGCAAGCTATGGCTTAACTTTTCTATGCCTTAAACCACCTGAAAGCTCTCTTCTTGCACAAGAGAGTTAAATCGCCCAGGTTCATTTGTGGGCACACGCACACACACTGGTGGGCATTCGTAAATTGAAAATTCAAATTGGGTTAATTTACTCGTGTGTAGCGATGTGTGTGTTTATTTTTAACGATTTTTATAGCCAGCTCCCAAAATCGCCCCGGCGCACGCATGCTCCGCTCGTCCGCCTATGCTCTCAAGCTCCGAGACCCAACAACTCTGTCTCGCCGACTGTTGGAGTACGGGCAGATGATGGGGCATCATGGGACTCCGTGAGGTAAGAGAAGAAGCTTCACACGTTCAAGAGAAACCTTCCGAACTTACATAAACTTTTGATGAAAACTTGATAATCAGCGCACCAACACTGCCTCGTGCCTTTCCACGTGGTGTTTGAAATTCGTGCTTCATTTTCAATCGACTTCTTTTCTCCCATACACACACGGTCTGTGGCTGGTGTGCTATGAGCTGTGAGGCGACGGTGTTGTAACAACCTGGAGTTGTTAGTTAAGTGCCTTTTTACCACCTTTTCACTTTCCTTTGTTACAAGATGTGACAGTGCCTCGGGATTCTTGTGCGCCAAGCTTAAATGTCAAATGTGCTTCTGGGAAAAGCAGGAAAGTCTCCTTTGCTCAATTGCTAAGAAAATATGGGCAAATTGTTGCACACGCTGGGGACGTATTTGCGTCAAGCGCACGAAAGCGATTTGTGGAATCGCTCAAGTGGGGAAATAATTTATCTGAGCAGATTCAAATTTGAATCTTTTTTGCTTTGCATTGTTTTTCATAAAGAATTCACCTGGACGGAACAATGTAATGTTCTTGGTATAAACCCGAAACGGCTTCTTTCACTTAATTGGCTGAATGAAATTAGACACGCGATTCCCCTCTGTAGTTCTACATCATTAACTTAACATTGTGAATAATTGGAGGGAAAGGATCCCAGATTTCTGTTTTAGCCAATCCTTCGTGGCCGTTGAAATTTTCAGTACGATAGAAACCAATCGTTGTGCTTTTTCGAAAATTTTAACGTCCCTCTTTTAAACAGGATCGAACCAGATATCGGGAAATGAAATTCTGACAAGAGTAGTACATCCCTCGAATCAAAGTCTAAAACTCATTTGAAGAAGTGGCTGTCAATGGAATCCTTCCATATATTAAAAATTTAAGTGTCCAAAAAACTGGATCGACTATTTTTTGCGAATTTTTTAGGTGAAAAGCACACGAGAAACGGGAAACGAGACATATATCATTACATTTATGACAAGTACTTCAAGATCTCCGAAGGGGACTTCCCAAAACATCCATTCTTTTTGGTCATCTCGAATTAAACTTCCTTCCCAGAATTAAACGCGGGATTCGGTTGGACTCAATGCAGGGCACAATCCACGCTGTGATACTGTAATTCCCAAAAACGGAAGCACTAAATCGTTGAACTCATTGTATGTAGAAATTCCGCCTCCATGAAGGAAAAGTGTTCTTTTAATTTCGAGCCTAATATCAAAGAGCGCGATTTCAGTTTCACAAAGTACCTTAATTTTCAATATAATCCTCTCAAATCTCAAAGCGCTTTTTTCAAAACGTTTTTTCAATTTCATAACTCCTTCCCAGAAGTGGATTCCTTCGAGGTTCTCAAAATAGTAGTTTACTACGCCCATAACAACTTCATTTGACCCGAATTTCTCTCCAGCCAGGAAGTTTTTTAGTTTTGAATTTTTCCAAAAGTGCTGCTTAATATTGACCATCATCTTTCAAGCGAATGGCACACTCTTCGCCGGCGGTTCACCTTGCCTAGTTCACTGTTTGAATTGCCATTTCGTTTCCGGTGTAGAGTAATGAATCCACGTTTCAGTCGCAAAACATTGCATGAAGGACATAAGTCACACAATATAGGAAAAATCCTTTCATGTTTTCTATGCACTGTTTTCTATTCTAAAAAATAGGCGAATTGAATCTTCTTAGAAGAAGAAGAAGAAGAAGAATTCAAGGTGGTCTCCATTTTGCACTGTCAGGCGAAACTTTTGTATTGAAACAACTGTCAAAAAATGAATTATCCGCTCGTAACTCTCAGAATCACTTTTAACTATAGAAAAGGATAGAAGCAATATAATCACATATGCCATTGTTGCTAACACCATGTGTGAGTGTGCGAACCAATCCAGTAGGAAATCGAGCAATTAACGAACACGGTAATAAATAATTTCATCAAAGAGTAACAAAAATCGCTACCGTCAATGACATAGCAATGCACAGGGTAAGATAACAGAGACTGTTAATGACGAGATATGCAGAAGGTATTGTGCGCAAATTTCTCCGCTTCCCTGGTTCATTGTGTTTGTTCCTTAATTTTGAGCGAAAGTTCTCATATAGTTATCAGAACAGAAGAACAAAGAATTCAGTACTTAAACTTCAGTACACTTTATTTTTATCCTTACATTTCCATCATCGAATCAATAAAAGAATAATGTACCGAAGAGTTATTCATGAATTTCCTATGCCACCTCTGTGTTAAAATTCATTGATGTTGGGAATGTATAGTAGTGTTCACATGTTCATTACTTCATCAATGAAGTAATGAACACATTTCCTATTGGGAAGTTAGCTTTAAAACCATTCTTGTATAGTAAAACAAGATTTCATCCTTAAAATGTTATTCTTATTTTCCCAAAATGGGGAAATTACCAAAAAAAAACGCTTTTGTGTGTTCAAAGGAGGAAATTTTCAAAATATTTTTTCCATATTTCTGGAGATGTCATTTACCTCTGTTCTGAAAATATTAACAACTTCATTAGCCTAAGTAGAACACATCCAGCGTAACTTGTCTTTGTCCTGTGGGCACAAAAAGAAGTTGAATGGCAGGTTTGTGGATGACTCATCAATTCAATGTTTTAAGCTCGAAAAATTGGCCTGTGGCCCTAAAGGGGTTAAATACACATTTCTTCTTGGTCGATTATCACGGATCTTTTGCAGGACTTCAGGCAAGCGGCGTGGTGTATACGATTATTTTTTTGTTGCGCTTTTTCTACAACAACTTTTGTTGGATCAGACTCATTCTGGAAGATGAAAATAGCCGACTGGTTCTATTTTGGGATCATAACAATAAATCCTTCTGCTTTCTGGGCACCCAAATCTTTGTGGAAGAAGGTATTGATTGCTTTCACGCCAATCCTCAGAGATGCTCGAATGGAACAAAGAGTAACATTATAGTCTTCCTTTATTATGTTGCGTACAATCACAATATTTTCGTCAATAACAACTTCCTTTTATCGTTCCAAAACTTGCAAAAAAACTTGAAAAAAAACTTTTGGCACGTGAAGCTTGCTTCATTTACAACTGTGATGGAAAGTCATATGATGGTGGTAGGTCATTCTAAGCTAGTGGTCCAAAGTCTAATTTAATTAATATTAATAAGTAAGGTCGTGATTTCATCATACAAGACACCACGTAAAAACTAGCGGCTTTATAGTAAAAGTTACGTCCCTGTTTAACGGCTAAAGGAAACCTATAGCCAATCTTTTCATACTGGGTTTAATGAAGGCAGCTCTTTGCTCTTCATTACACCACTATATTTTCTGGATTACCTTATTGGAGGTGATCCAGTTTTCTTGACCCGTGTTCGTATTGGAAAAAAGATTTTCTGTAAAGGCCATCCTGTTTGCACTTTGTTTTATTATTTTCCGTTGATTGTGGAGATCGCAATTAATTGTTGTGTCTCAACCTGGCCTGGCAGTTTCTTTGTCGAAACCTCGACTTGCTTTAAACTCTTTCTACAGTTTCATTTTCTTCGTCTTGGCTTGAGTCCCCAAGTTTTGCCAAAGAGCCTTTGACAGTAAAGTAGGGCTGATATGGTTTTACCTTTTACTCTTTTAATTTGAGAGTTCCTAGTGAGACGCTGGTCTAGAGTTGGACCTAAATGTTTGGTCTTAGATGAAAAATGAGTGGTGACCTCCTCAAAAGTTGGATCTATGATGGAAAGCTTCCTTCTTCTTGTAAAATGAACCAAAATTGTATTTTGTGGGTTGACCTGCAGATTGACCAGTTTACATCAATTGTGAACAAAGGCTAGGGCACTTTGCACCTTATCAGAGATAAGATGGGCATGGTTACGCTTTACTACTATGACAGTGTCATCCGTGTACCACTGTGCTTCGTAGCCGGCATCAGATAGATTCTTGAGAAGCTCATCAACAACCAATTACGACAACAAAAGGAACAAGACCCTTATTGGGGGCAGCCTCCGGTGGCTCTTATGATGTCTTTAACGTCTTCTAGCTTCGCTGTGATTGTCCGGATCCCTAGGATCATTGAGGGTTCTAAACTTTTATTGATACGTGTCCGTTCTATGGCCGTTGTCAGAAGCTCTTTCGATGGCGCTTGGGGCGACCTCTTTGTACTCCACCAGCTTTTTCAGCCTAGAGACTAGGTCATGTAAGACGGTTATTGTAGATTTCTTGAGAATACCGCTTCTAATGTGGAAATTTATTACCTTCTCCATGGTTTTAAGCATGAAGCAAGTCAGGCTAATTAGGAGACATGAATTGGGTTGAGCAGTTGAATGCCCTCCTCCTTTGGGAACAAACACCACATTTGCTCTCTCCAAGCCCTAGGGATATACCAGGGACATAACTGGCCCTAAACAGTATAATTAGAAATGTCAGTTCCTCCAACCCTTGCTGCAGAAGAGCAGGGAAAATGGCGTCTCCACCTGGTAATTTGTAGCTTTATATCGGTCAATATGCGACCTGAGAGACTCTTCATACGATTTGAAGGACGATAGACCCAAAGAGGTCTCATTCATATTGCCGCGATCAGCAGAAGTTGAGCCGGGAAAGCGGGTGTCCTGCTGGTGTTGAAGCTGTCGTCGACTTTTTGAAGAAGTCCAGTGATGTGATCTTTGGCTAACAGTTTTTGGAGACAGGGTACAGTAGACTGATTTTCTATGCCTTTACAGAAATTTCTCCAAGTCCTTCTTTTGGATCTTCTCAGTTCTTTCTTATAATCTGCCTGAGTGCAACAGGACCAAGGAACTTCTCGTACATGGCAGCTAGATTCAAATGAGTTAATTAGGTTATTAAGCTGGGTAGAAGTGAGCTCAAGGTCAGATCCTGGCTCTATTGGGCCGAGTTCGAGTTCTGCCAAGCCCAGCCAATTCGTTAATTGGAGAACTCGTATTTCTTCCAGCTGCCGCTTGTGATCTGACATGGAAGTTTCTTTTGAAGCATGCCAGTTTTGTTATGAATCCTTCAAAGAAGGACTACATAAGGCAAGATCCAAAATCTCCTGTTGAATTATATTGTTGAAGGTGGGTTCGTTACCAGACTACGTCCAGAATATTTTGTGGTAGATAATCCAAAAGGTACTCATCACTCTTTTCGGCGTCGCTGCTGTTCCATAAAGTATAGTGGGCATTTGTATCGCAAACCAGTATAAGTCTCTTGCTGTCGTGCTTGCAGTAGTCCAGCGGTTGCGTTATCTCCTGTGTTGATCCGATTCGCCAGGGCAGTAATCCGAAGCAATTACTACCTCTTCTGAGCCTCTGGCTGTCGATACCCCGATTAGAGCGGCAACTAAGTCACACGATGCGAATTCTGAAATTTGTTAATCTTATTTATTTATTTGTATTCTTATAATTACTAGGTAACTGTTCTTCATCGATTTCTGAGAAACGGGGCCAGGTATTAACGAAGCAAAAGCTCTCTTGCCATGGGCAGTACAAATCTAAATTCCTTGTATATCATTATTGGAGCATTTAGTTGCATGTCTAGATATTTGAAGAAATTCATACATTTGAATTTTGTCTGGATAAGACGTCTTTGTAGACCATACAAAACTTATTGACAAGTTTTGTAATTCATTTTGCTTTTCGTCCTCAGTAGTAATTTTATAATATTTCGCACACAAAAAATTAAGCTGGCGACTTATTTTCATAATAATTCTTATTTTGTCACCTATTCGCTATTCAGTCTTCAACATGCGTACTTTAGTTTAGTTTAGTTTATTCTGAAAAACGCTACACTATTAAGATACAATCTTATAAAAAAAGTATAATTCAGAAAAATTTGCAATTACTAAATAAAAGTCAGATCAAAGAAATTTATGTAGAAGCTAAATATTCAAATAGATTGTCAGAGAAATTTCGGTCGGTACTGCTCCTTCTAAGATGAAGAGGGAGAGAATTCCAAAGTCTAACGGCCTGGACAAAGAAATGGCACTCACTAGAGCGAGACGTAAAACGCGGCAATGTCAAAGAAGAAGTTCTATCAGATTGCAAGAAAACAAGTTTGATGTGCAAGTAACTGGGTTGTTTTGTTATCAGGAGATTACGAAGGAAAATGATTCTCCGATAATTAAGATAAGTGTCCAGAGCGCACCCAAGGAACGTCTTAACATAATTGGAAACATGATTATAACGCCTCAAGTTAAAGATATAGCGAACAGCCGAGTTGAAAGCTACATTTAATTTACGAGAAGAGGATGAGTCCTATTTGCAGAAGACCTCGCAACCATAATGTATCAAAGGAAGGATTAAGGACTTTACTAACATGGCACGCGTATTAATAGGCGTAAACGAAGCAGAGTTAGAGAGTTTACGAAGTATGCCATAAACCTTGCCAACAACACCATCAATATGATTATTCCAGCCCAAGCTCTTGTTGAAAATTAGGCCAAGATTTTTAACAGAATCGCTGAAGGGAATAGCAACTCCGTTCAACACAATTTCTAGGAACGAAGAAGTATTTAAACTGTTTTTGTAAACAATGATGGCGTCCGATTTAGAAGCATTTAGGTGCAGCGCGTTATCCTTAGCCCATTCGGAAACTCTAACAAGATCCCCATTCACCCGACATATGGCATCCTATATAAGCCCCAGGGGTCTTGAGATGTAGAGCTGAATATCATCAGCGTAAAGGTGGAAGCAACAGTCACGTAGGACTTCAACACCTTGGTTTAAAGTGGGTCTTGTAGAATCTGCTGGTCAAAAGAATATGCTATTTCCTAATTCCATACAGCTGTGTGGTATTACTTACACCCAATTTCGACGGCCCTTACAAATCTATTGAAATTTTCCGCAAAAAAAGTTACTACCTGATCGCGGCATTTATGTCCAATAATCCAAAGATGTAACGTCCAATTCAATTTTCCATTAATAATTATATTAAAAACATGAATAAAGTGCACGAAGTGCCTGAAAACCAGTCTTGACATTGCACACATCAAAAGTCAATATCGAAATTGCTCTGTCAGTGCAGCCAATTGAACCCGCTTCAACGGCCGTCTTTGGTCGGATTCTGCATTCGACTCGAGAAGAATTATTAACCTCATCAAATGAACAGAAGGTAAGAAAAAAAAACGAAACGAATGAGGTGAACATAAAAGCGCGAAAATCGCTTTCGATTTCATCAAAAATGAAGTAATACTTCAGGCGGCGCATGCAGCGCATTGAGTTTAGTTTTCGAAAAGTTCCAAATGTGAGCACTGAATTAAGTGCACGAACACATCCGCCAGTGCTGTTGGCTGTTTGCAGTGCGCCGCAACGTAATAAACTTTCGATTACGTTAGCCCGCTTATATGTTCCATGAAAAGTGAAAATGTAAACGCACACAGACGAGTGGGCAGTAACGATTTTTTTGCCCAGGTAGTCAATTTACCTGAAATTTTCATTAAAACCGCGGATCAGTGTTTCCAGCAAGAAGTCGCTGTTGCTGCAACCGACAACGGCTACACCTGGTGTGCTGGTGTTGGTGTTGATATTTGGTGAAGAATTGTGCATTTTACATCTTTTCGTGGCTGTTGCAAAATCGCGTTTGCGTGTGTGCTGCTCACTGTGGACACACTCTCATCCGTGCTTACACGCGCGTGCGACTCAAAATATTTTTTAAGTTAGCTGCGCCGAGCGGCAATAAGCAGGCGCGCGAGACTCATGTAATAAGTGAAAGTGTGGCGGCGGCCTACTTTCGCGATTCAGGTCTATGTTAGACTCAGGTTTTATAATACATAGTAAAACAAGAAAATGAATTGCGTTTGCGTATTATGGCAGATGATGAAGACGGCAAAAGTCACTCTATTTTATTGGCATTGATCTGGCAATGGGAGTATGCCGCGTGGATGCGAAGATCGATGTGAACCGCGCGATCGCCTAGAAAATGCATGCGTCGTCGTGCTACACTTGCACTGAAGGTTGGCTGTTGCTAGAAATTTTTATAATTTAACACTTTTTTTACATTTGCTCGAGTTTCAGGCCTTATTTAAGGCGATAAGCAAGGTTTATGGAATTAGGCTAAAGAAATTACGTGTTCGCGTTAAAACTGAAAACTACTCACAGCTGCTGCTACCGAAAGCAGGAAATTGCATCAAAACTTTGACATTTTCTGGATGTGAGCGATTGGAAAATGTCAAAATTCACACCTTTGATGGAAAGTTGTTCTTCTCCGATTTTGAAAAAAATGGTTGCATACACGTTGCTCGTGTTGTCGTTTTTATGGTTTTGCAATTTTTTATATACAGATTTGCGGGTAGAAGTATTAGATCTTTGTATTTCTGCAACACAGTTGTCACATTTGCTGATTAGGTCTTGGGCCCTGAAATAATGATATTCTGTGCCTTAAGAGACAATTTAGTAACAGATATAGATGAGGATTTTTTGTGCATGGTCAGTAACACAGACCTAAGGTTTTGGAATTTTCAATATTATACCTTCTATCGCTGAGCTTGATAGGCAAATCGAAGGACTATAGCAAAGCAAATGAGATCAGGAGATATTAATTAGACCTTACAATCACGTGTGGAATAAAACATCTGCCAGATATCCACCTCTTGCTGTATTTGAAATTCGAGCACATTTCATTGCATTTTTCATTACACTTTCACGCATTTCCGGCCTTACAGCATTTCGGATACTTTGTTTTATCTGTCCAATATTCATTGATCTGTTGGTATAGACACGTCTCTTTAGATAGCCCCAGAGAAAAGGGTCAGGATCTGTCAGATCTGGAGACCTTGTCGGCCAATCAATGTCACCATTTTTTTAAATTAATTGGTTTGGTTCTCTTTAAGATGGCTACTGTGCCGTATGACATGTGGCCCGTATTGTTGGAGCTACATGTTTTCCAAGCCCAGCTGATTCATTTGATGTATCAGAAAGTTGTTAATCATCTCAAGGTAGCGATCGCCATTCACCGTTCCAGCAGAGTCTTCGAAGAAATGGAGTCCAATTACCCTTCCCGACCAAATTCCACACCATATTATTACCCTTTGAGAATGCAATGGTCGTTCGTGAATTAAAAAAGGTTGTTCTTCACCCCACCAGGGGAAATTGTGTGTGAAAATGATTTCTTGATAAAAATTCGGATCATCTGTTAATCTGCGTAGGATAAATTTACTGAAATTACGACGGCGTAGATGATCACGAGGTTCAAGTTTTTATGGTAAATGAACTCTATATTGGTACAGACCTAAATCTTTTCCAAGAATATTCTGTAGAGAGGTCCTTTTAATTTCTAATTGTTGAGAACATCGCCTGGTAGACAACGTCGGATCTTCAGCTACACCTTCACAAATATTTTAAATATTCTGTTCTGAACGAGCACTTCTGGCATGATAAGAAACTAGTTTGCCTGTTACATAGGCGTGTAGTATTAGTCCGTGGCTATAGTCAGATCTTTTCGGGATCTAAACATTGTATACCCTCCTATTTATTGGAAACCTTAACATGGAATCAACAATACCACGTAAACATAGTCAACTATCGCTGATACCTTGATATTCCGCCATGTCCGTATTGTGCTTCATTCCTTCGATTTGTAGTTTTCAGCATATAGGCAATCTTCATAACTTAGGTTTTAATACAAATATATTTAGAGGGAGATAAGATCAGTAACACGCGAAATGCTATTTCTGCTACTCATAGTTTACACCCATTGCACCCATTAGCGGCATACGATGCCATCAGAATACAGAGAGGTGTATGTGTGTTACCATGCCGAATAAAGCGGGTGTACTACACAAAGAAGAGAGTGCATGCTTCAAGGTGTTGGTGATAGAACCCTACCTGCTGAACAGCTCCTCTAGATCATGTCTCTGAGTAAAATCTGACAAGGAATCGTATGAAGTTATATCAAATATTCCCTTTATATCCCCAAACTCCCAGTGCATTCTTTCATTCAAGGAACAGCAATGCAGATGCCAAGGAGTAAAATGCTGTCTGATATTACTTTCTCCGTTAGCACAGCTTAAGCGAAGGGAAATTAGAAAAGAGGAGATGGGGAAATTTAACCTGGCAATTGTTGCAAATTAGCCACCATGGCTTCTGACTGAGCTCCAGTTCAGTTTAGATTCCTGTTTAGAAACGTGACTTCTCAGTAAATGCATATCGAAAAGAACTTTCAGGGAGTCCAACATGGATACTACAGGTATTCCGTCAGGTCGTCTGAGAGATTCTAGATCTAGACATTATTACAAAGAATTTGTAGTAGCCTACGTGCCTTTTACACCCTTCACAGACTTCATTTTTGGTTTTTTTTCACCAGTCAGTGTATAGTACGCAGCAGTCATGTAAATTTTCAAGTAAAAGAAACCAGTACTGGAACTTAAAAATTCTCTAATGCCAATACATCTACCGGAACTTGTATTTGTTCTTAAAAATTTAAGTCCCGGTAGGTACTTGTATATTGGTATTTATATGTCCCATATATAAATTTCAAGTCAAGTACTTCAAATTCACCTCAAGTACTACAAATTCACCTCAAGTACTACAAATTCAGTTCAAGTACAGTCTGTTGCGTACGGATACACGCACTTCTAAATTTTTGACTATTGATATATGTCCTTTCGGAAATCAGCGGAAAATTGTTAGGGCTGCATCTAACAGTATGAAAAATAACTGTACATCGTACAACTGTACCGGAGGGCTCTAAAGTGTAACCCGCACATTGATCGAACCAAACTGAACAACTCGCCTTCTTTACGGAATGTCGATAAACAAAATCGATTACAATTTGCCCGAGATAACATGAACAGGAACTGGAACTGGAACTTGGTGCGTTACTTTTCCAGGTTTGCTTATTCATCGCTTATTTTTTCTTCCGATATTTATGGCTTTGCATTTGATTTGTTTGTTAGTTTATTTTCATTTTATCAACTTAGGTCGCCTTTAGCGACGAGAGAAAGTTTAACGTCGACGGTCCGGACAGGTTTTATTCTTATTGGCACGACATACGTAAAGAAAAAAGGTTCCTTTCTAAACGAAATTTTGGTGGCGGCTCCCTAATGGTGTGGGGAGCTTTCAGTGCGGTCGGAAAGCTAAGTCTCTCGTTGCCATCTACTCGGTCTCGGATGGATAGTGAAGAATAACAGGGTGTGTTGCACGATAACTTGCTACCATTTCTGCGAAGATTCTGTATGCTTTCACTTACATTTCAACAAGATAATGCCTCGGTTCCCTGCAGTTAAAAAACAACAACAGGGTTCTGAAGTGGGTTGCACGCTCACCGGACTGTAATCCTATCGAGAACCTCTGGGGTGGTGTTATAGTTCGATGGATGTATGCTGAAAACAGGCAATTTAGCAACATTGCGGTGCTTAAAACTGCAAAATTTTAGACACCTGGAACATGTATGTATATAACTGGTATTGGTGCATATATAACTAACTGATAACCATGTTAAGTAAAATGGGTTGAAGATTGCCTAGCCGAAAATAAACCGCATAAAAGCAAGAAACGCGTAAAAAATCCCGAAAAAGCAGGTAAACTGCGTAAAATGAGGAGATCCATTTCAAAAATCTCACGTGATGTCTCTAAAGATATTTCCAGATTTGAAAAAGCCGATTTTTCAGATTTCCACTTCGAAGTTTACGATGCGTACACATAACACAAAAGGTACTTTGGGTGGACTCAGGGGCTTCATTTCAGTATGCAACTCCACACATTTAAGATACATAGTTTAGTTTTTACAAAAATGTGCCGAAACATACTCGTATTGCAAAAGAGTAAGGAATTTTGGACAATATGCTAGACTTACCAAGTAAAAGCGGTAATACGAAAACAAGAACTAGAATTGCTAGCCGCAATTTTTTAAAGTTTAGAATTAATTTGTACAATTTTAAAGAATCCAGAAAGTTCACTAGGAAAGTTACCATTGCCTCGCCGCTCGTTTTCAGGCCAGTAGGAAAATTATTTCAGAGCCTGTTGTACTGGAATGTAGCCCCACGATAGCTCCGTGCGGCCTGCTATGTCATCGTTATTTGTGCAGTGGCATCTTCTACTAAATCAAACCGTTCAGAACCGTTCAGATTGGTGGGAGATGATGATTGTTGCATCCGTTCAGAACGGACAAAATTTTCGAAGCTCTTGCATTTATTGTTGTAAACATGGAAAATAGTATCAAATCCAAGATGGACCCCTGGACAATACCACTACTAACCCGGAAGAAAGTCTGAGAACTTGTTACCAAGGGAAATTTTTTGTTGCCTGTGGTTGAAATATGATCGAAAAAGTTTGCATGCTTTAACTGAAATATTGAACTTATGGAAAAGTTTACATAGGAGAAGACTGTGGTCATTTTATCTAAGCCTTTAGGGAAATTTATAGGAATAAATAGTAGAAATTTGTCGGTATCAAGCGCTATACGAATGCCTTGCGGATATCTTGATCAAAGCAGTGGTGTAGGTGTAGCTTTTGACGAAATCCAGACTGAAAAGAAGTAAAAAGATTAATATTATCAATGTTGGATATTTTCTCTTAGAGAGAATTAGAACAATACAATAATCTCCAGAATAGGACGATAATCCTTTGAGAATATGCAAAACTCTAGAAATAGGTTTGGGAAAGAAGTATTATTGGCAGTTGTATTTTAATAAATTTAGAATTAGTCTCACTTACTGCAAGCAAGCAAAGACAGCGAGAGGTCAGGATGGGAATTGGAATTTGAGCCAGTAGAAGTCAGACTTATGAGATCTAAATCTATTATAATATTGACTTGGACTTGTATGGTAAGTACTAATGGCAGTACTGGGAATTAAAATTGTTAAGTAAAAATACAAGTCCATGTAATTGTACTGGTATTTAAAAACTTTTAACTGGTCTGGTACTGATCTGGTACTGGTCTGGTACTGGTCTGGTACTGATACTTAAGTCCTACTTCACAGGTGTTGTTTTTGCGAAGCCCTTACAGATCAGCTTTCCACCAAGAAACATCTTTCCTGATGCAACTGCTATTGAGTGGAGAAGAAAATTCAAAACTTTCACTAAAAACCCGGTTCGTGTCCCGAACAGCATTTTGAATCTTGCGATGTTCCCGTTTCCTGATTGCTGATGCTTGTCCCAGTGTAGTTTTTTTTTTTTTGGAGTTCTCATGATGAATAAACTGGTCTTTGGATGGTGTTGCGGCGGTAGGAGATTAGATTGCATGGCTCTGCCGCCCTTCGGTCCTCCTCAACGTGGAAAAACACGTCTGCCACTAGTTGAACTAGGATGAAAATTCTTCATTGATTAACCTATAAGGATTTTTGAAATTCTCATGCAAATATGCACACTTTCCTCGATGGCACTTAGATAATTTTAAATTCCAACAACTTCCCGCCCTTCCCGCTGGCTAATTACTGACTCTTTGGGACAAAACTCGCCTTCTAATTACCATGCAGTGCCAGAGTCTGGCTAGAATAGAAGTGAAACTGAAGCCTTACAGTGTCCACAGTAATTACAGCAAACCGACGATGATATAATCGCAGAATAATGAAGCAGAGCTATGAAAATGAAAAATCACAGCCACAACAAATTTCATCTTGACCCATTTTATCTTGGCTGTAAACAATTTATAACAAGCGGAGCATCAAGTCGGCTTCAAGGCATGTTGCTGCTTGCTGGTTGCTGTTGCTGGCACTCTAGCAGATAGCTGGGCCCTGGGCCGCATCACCGACCGCCAAAGCGGCTCCTGGCTCGCACTCACATTCGCATTCGCATTCGCATGATCAAGATAAATCGGAAGTGAATTTCCTTTGTTTTAAGCGAGTGCAGAAACAACCTAATCAGGTGGTGGCTTTGTGCTTTAATTGAAGTAACTTTGAGGGTTTTTTGTTGATTTTTTGCGCTTGCAAATACTCGGGTGGCTCCGGTTGCTTGTGGTGGTGGGACTGTCTGATTCGCGACGATGTAAAAGCTCCGCACCAGCACGAAATACCACTGCAATCGAAGTAAGGTAGGAAAGGAAAACGCTAGGGTTAGTCACTACTCGCTAGTCAGCGGCGGGGTAGACGAGGAGACCTTACAAATTCCTCCGAAGAGAGTGAGAGTGGTTTTAAAAGCAAAAAGTAGTCTGAAAGCTTGGGTGGTTTGAGTGTAGTTGTGCGCGGTTGGTTTGGGAAGAAAGCAAAAGCGAAAATGGGGAAACAGCTGAAAATCGGAACGACTGCGAGCGAAGCAGAGGCAAAAGTTAAAGCACAACACGAGGGAGCTTGGGCTAGGTAGAGAAGAATGGGTGGTTCATGGGGTGGGAAGGAGCTGCCTGGCTGATTATTACGAATTCGATGGCGAGAGAGGGAGACTGAGAGTTCATAAAAAGCTCTTTGATTACATGATTTGATGCAGGCATGCGCATTGGCGGTCAAAAATAGTGTCCCACTCCATGCATCTGTTTGTTCCTCATGTCCACCTCGGGAGACGACGGTACACGGTGTACATAGCTAGAGGAAGCATATTATTACATACCGACATACCTCCGGTGATGACGTCTTTCGTGGCCTGGTGCTGTTGTAATAAAAATTTGTACCGTCCTAAATTTTTCGGAGAAGGAGAGAGAAGTACTTGAGTGGCGGTTTGTGCGTGTATTGCAGGCTTGCGGCGTGTACAGAACACAGTGGCAACCGGAATACATTTTAATCGAACCCATAACGTACGACAACAGAGCGGGCAGTGGTGTAGTTTCGTTTTCGCTGGCGTTTTATAAAACTTTTGCTTTGCATGGTGTGCGATGTACGCGCTCCTGATCTCTCTTACGAAATAATAATAATAAAAAAAGCGGAAAAAAGTCACAGAAGAAAATGCACAACCGAAAAAGCTTTCGAGATTCAGGCACTAAACCAAAACTGACTGAATGACGAACTGGTACAATGCTGGTAATGGTACTGTACGTTTACGACGGTCTTACGGGAATCCTAGCACTTACTTTGTTGGGTTAGTCAGTCCATCGTGATCCGTGTTAGTCGTTAGTCGCGTCTCGATGCGATGTCAGTGCGTTGAAATGGTTTTGTGAAAGAAAACGGCAATCTCGATATAAAATTTTCAGTTTATCGAAAAACACATGGGAATACTTAACTAATTTAAAGGAGAATTATCTTCTTCCAAAACAGTGTAACGCTTTTCGTGTTTTTATCTTCTAACTATTCTGTGAGATCTCATTGTGATCGTTTTTTTTTCCTTTTAAAATTAGTAGAAAAGAAGAAAATTATCAAAGGCTTAGTGTGATAAAAGAAAAAAAAAAGAAAATTTTTTTGTATATATTTTTGATTTGTAGATAGTTTTTGTTAAGAGTGCAAGATACCCAACAAGGAGTATTGGCCAAGGAATATAGTTGAAATGGTGCTAAGTTTGTTGTTATTTCGCTTTCTTTGTTGTTCTAACTGTAACGCAACAAATGATAAAATTGTTTTGTGGCAAAGAAGAATAGGATTATCCTCTTATTTATACTTCACCGCTATCCGCTGCTGACAAACAACGGCTCTATAGATAGTGTCTAGCTTTTAAATAAGAGTGCAGGATATAAACGCGGAAAAAAGTGCGGCATTTGCTAAACAAATTGGATTTACTAATTCTAATTCACCTGACACTCCTGTAAACAGTCTCTCAAGAGAATTAAAAAAACAACGAAAACCAGTGGAAATTTAGGGGTTCAATCTCAAAATAAAAGTGTTGCGTGAAATTTTAATAAATGCCTTCAAAGTGTGTAAAATCTCAGAAGAAACTAAAGTAATGTGTTCACTTAATTGAAAAAAACGAAGAAAAAACCAATAAAAACACACCAATTAAAAAGGTTTTACTATTTCAACATCAGCTTGAAAAGAAAATCAAGAAGTAGTTGTGGTTAATGTGTACACGTTCGTGTGACATACATTCTGAAGAGGGGTTGGTGAAATAAACATAAAGAAGAAAAAAAAACATACCTACAGCGAGCTTTTTCCATATATAAATAAAATTTTGATTACGAATGTGTTGATACCTAGTTATTAAAACACTTGACATAGTTCCACAGATTAAAGACACCAAATAAAAAATCCTCTTAAGAGATTGCCACCGTGAAATGCACACCTTTCCAACTAAATGAACCGCGAGGAAACAACCTGTTCGACAATTATTTGTCAGTGATGTTAGCGTCATTGGCATACTTCAAATTTTTCAAAAGTGTCATAGGGTAAATTGTGTAAAGTGCAAAAAAAGCAGAATCAAGTGAAAATACACCAAACAAAATGTTCATTTTCTTGTCAATTTGTGGATTATTCTCAAATACTTACTGTACGAAAATTGAGGTTAATGCCAAGATAACGGTTATTAAGAAAGTGTTCTACTACAACAATTATTAGTTGTGCGTTCAGAACAGAATAGACAAATAGTTTCATTCGCTATAAACAAAAAACAGATTCCGTCCACTTCGAATTATTTATAAAAACAAAAAAAAAACATTTCCTCGAAATTTAGACAATTTGCAAAATCTAGTTAAAAATTACGCTTTGGTAAGAAGATGTTATTAGACATGGAGCAGCAACAATCAACAGCGTCGTTTATGTCGTCGCTCAACATATCACCGTTTTCAATGAATTTAGATCAACAGCCGTCAAGCCCAGCACACGGCACAACATCCTCACAATCATCGAATGCCAACAATAATGGAGGCGGCAACAATTCTGGAGGTAACAATCCAGCTGCAGGTGATAATGCAGCGCTCAGTACACCCGGCGACAATCTCTCACCAGCCGATTATGCGTATGCGATCGGTAATACCAACCTACACCTGAACAATAATAATAACAATTCTTCGGGTAATCACCATCAGCACCATCAACATCATCAACAACATCACCCGCAGCATCAGCAGCAGCAACAACAACAGCAACAGCAGCAACACTATCATCAGAATGTTGCCAATCCAAATTTCTCCTATTCATACATTTATAATTTCGATTCACAGTATATTTTTCCAACAGGTTATCAAGATAACACTTCATCGAATTCACAACAAAGTGCTGGAGGCGGAAGTGTTAGTGGCGGTGGTGTTATTAGCGGAAACGGTAGTAGCGGATATTTATCTATAATACCGCCACCTGTTGGTACCACTGGTGGCGCTGCCACACAGTGCGGTGAACAAATCGATTTTAAACATTTATTCGAAGAACTATGTCCGGTTTGTGGTGATAAAGTTAGCGGTTATCATTATGGACTCTTAACTTGCGAATCCTGTAAAGGTTTCTTTAAAAGGACTGTTCAAAATAAAAAGGTTTATACGTGTGTTGCTGAACGTTCGTGTCACATTGATAAGACGCAAAGGAAAAGATGCCCATATTGTCGATTCCAGAAATGTTTAGAAGTTGGAATGAAATTGGAAGGTGAGTCACTATTTCTTTACTATACTTTTTACTATTATTTTTAATGTTCATAGAAGGATTTTAATTTTAATAGTCACGAAAAACTCAAACAATACTCGATCGATTTGTTGTCGGTGGAAACAAGTGCAAAATGAGTCGAGTATCAAATTTCAGAGTATTGAAGAAAGTTAGAAATTACAGTTTTACAGTAGTGTTATCGATTAAATAAAGGTTCTACATTTTATAGTTTATACAGTGATAGGTCACTAAATATGTCATATGGAAAGAGCTTTCGCACATAATACCCAGAGTATTTTGAAGTACGTTTGCCACGATCTAGATACAATTTCTAAGTGGAATGATAATGTTGATTCATTTGATTGCTTTTTAGGTAGCGGTATGCATGTAACATAATAGTTAACACCTTTACACTACCTGAGCAATCTCCATGGCTGCCTTTCGAGGCTACTATTTTAAGAATATCCCCACCACTGATGGCAAGGGCACCTTTCATATTTTTAGAGTGGAGTTGCCACGTTTCCGAGTTTCCTCAGGATCCACTCTAGAGCAATTTCTGTATCTCAAGGTATCAAGAAAAAAGCCAAACGACAGAGAGAGATTGTCAATTGTGAAATACCACAAATATTACCCTTTATGTACATGTGTGTCAGTATGATGCAGCTCGTGAAATAGAAATGATTTTCGTGGCAAATGCGATGACAGTCACAATTGGTTCCCTCTACCCTCTGGTCTAAAAAGCCCCTTTGTCCATTGATCATGACAACAAAGTGTGCGAAGGCCCATGGGATTTCTTTCATCGCACAATTTCTCGTTTCTGATGAGTCTTCTGATTTGGTCTCTATTTTGTGCCACCAGCTGTGATGACGACATCTTACATTTTTGCAAGGCAAGAGTTGGAAATATAACAGAGAAGACATCCCTTTGTTTAGTTCGGACTTGTATTTTAAGCCCTTTAACGGTGACATAGTAAAGATTTTGGCAGTCAAAACAGCGCACAATGTTTACCTGCCCACGTAACTATTAAATATCTAGTTTTATTGTATTCTAGATGCTATCTTACAATATTTTAGAAGTAGTTTAAAATAGAAGAAGTGTGATCCCTTCGAGCATTCAGCTGAACACCAAATACCCTTTCCGCGTTTCAGATAGTCCCCACGTTTTATCTATAATAAGGAACCGACTTAGGAAAACTCCAAATGAGAAGCTGCATTTGAATTCCTTTGTATTAAAAATTTCCAGCTGTTATGATTTTTATGCTGATAAAACGTTCTTGAACACAATCTCACTAAATCTTCAAGCACGACCTCTATAAAATTCAATACCAGGGCATTAATTCATTATTGATTTTTCCAAGCAAATAAATTGCTGGAATCATAAAAGTTATTTTTACAAAACAAAGAAAAAGAAGACAACTTAGATTCATACATAACTGAACGCATCTATCACTTACCTTATGGTGTGAGCCATTAATGTCCGGCACTGAAATATTGATGTAAAGGCATTTGGGTGGTCAATGTTAGCCTTCCGAAGAAAAGCTTGGAATTAAATTAAAACATTTCATCATATACTTTACAGTACCAGATGTCTTCAAGATTGAGATTTTAATTAATTACTTAAGTTTCTTAGAAATCCTTAACTCACTCATTATCTTAACATGCAAAGGGTTTTTGGGTCATTGGTAAATTTTTGCTCAGTAAGAATTTAAATAGTCTGAGAAAGGAATCAAACATATTCCGAGAACTCCCATGTTTTTGTTACTTTCGAATAAAATAGGTGGAGGGATGTATAATTTTGTAGACCCGAAGTGAAGCCACCGGTTTATTAATTTATAGATTAAAAAAATTGAGCTATTTACCTGGCATTCATTGTCGCCATTTACCGCAATTAGCACATATGATGCTAGTGAATTTCAGTTTCATTTATGATCCTAAAAGCAAAAAGATTTTTAAGGTACCTACTTTTATGTGGGCTTTCACTTGAATTGGGCCGCCTTTTTATAATTATAGCACTAAAATTGTTAATTGCTTTTGAGGATTTGACGGGTGATTTAATGAATTCTGCGAAGCACATAATTTACCTAAAAGGGCTTTAGGATACAAATTTCTCTGTATTTCATCCCTAAAATAACTTAAATTACTTGGAAACATCAACAAAGACGGGCAGATTTGAAGTTAAAGAGAAATCTTTCTTTGTGTACCAGGTCAATATTGTTCTCACTTCAATTTTCTGCAACACTATTACTAAGCAATCTCCAGGAAACTTTTTGGCTAGATGCATATTTTACAAGTTGTCTGCCACTATGCCCCATTGAGCATTAAAATTTATCTCCATCAAATTACAGAGCATCTAGGATAATTTTTTAAAATATACATTTGATAAAAATTAAAACTTTAAAGGCTTTTATAGTCTTCATTTTCAGTACAACCTCCATTGAATCCAATATCTGTTTATACTTTTTATTTCGTACACTGAAGACAACGTAATTATCTCATGTAACTATAAGACTTTCATCTGATATTTATGAATGTTGGTGTGCCTCAGGGTTCGGCACTTTCCTGGGGAAGGAAATCTTTTAGCGTCTGTCAATGGGGTCGTAGACGTATCAATATTTATCAATTTCATTTTTAATTGAATGTTACATCTCTAACTAACTATACAATTCACAGTTTTGCGGAAGAGAATCATCTTGATTCTCAACTATATCATGGTTTCCACCAAAATGGGACGTTATTACTTTACGATAGCAAGTGAAGGGTTTTTCATTCCGGTAGAAACGGTGATCACACACCTCTCTATCTTTGATTTGTAGCTGATTCTTATTGAACATGAGGCCGCGGTCATCATCAGTGTCCTTTTGATATAAGAAACAGCTTATGCATTGATATGTTCTCTTTTCTCTTTCGTTTTTTTTTGTACTTTCAAATTGCTATTTTATTTCTGAAATCATAATCATAAGCCGTTGTCAAAACGAGTCATTCATTTTCTGCAGTAAGTCTTAAGCATCTGTAATTTTTCCATTTAGATCTATATTATGAGTCCTCCAATAACATTGATATATCATTTGTAGACTAAAATATTTTGTCTTCGCCTACATTGCATAATTTCTAAAAACTTTTTTCCAGTTTTCAATTGATATATGGAGTCTCTCGTCTCTCAAATATTACAAAAATTGGTGAAGTCTTAACGTTTTTTTTATTTAAAAACAAAACTACACTAAAATAGAAAGTTATAAAATTATAAAAGCTAAAGGAACAATTTTCTTCTTCTTGTAGCTTTGGCTTCTTCCTTTAGCTTTGAACAAAAACAGCAAAGTAATTTCTTGTTTCCCGGTAAACTATTATCTGTAAATACTTTTTCTGTTAGTTGTGTTTTAATTGTAATTTAATAAAGTACAATTTTCGAACCCCGAAAGTGTTGCTAACGGGTCTGTATTTCACCTTTTGAGTCCTCACCTCTATTTTTAATTAGATGTTTTCCATCTAAGTAGTTTAGTTTAATTTTTTTCGGTCGGAAGTCCTTTACCTTAATTTTCATCATAAATTTAGTACCTCATTCATGTACAGACGTTTTAAGAAACTTAAAACTGTCGAGCCTAGATTAGCTTAAAAAGAATTCGTAATTTAGTTACTGCTAGTATACTAGTAGTACTCAAAAGGGAATATTCTCGTAATAAATTCGACTTCATCTTGCAATCTAAGGTGCTTTTGAAAAGCCTGAAAACTAGTGGTGTTCTTGATGGTCAATCCCCGAAAAGAGGTCTGCATCTGATTTATTAGCATCTTGTATTAATTCTCGAAGATATTGAGAAAACAATTAGCAAACAACTTCTTAATCCTCATCATAACCAACCTTTACGTTTATCTGAATGGCATACAAGGTATCCTTATTTTCATATATGTGAAACGGGGCTACTTAAAGTGTTAACCAATATCAGATTTGCTCTAGATAGTGGCGAGATTTCCTATTTGGTGTTGCTCGACTTCTCAAAGGCTTTTGGGAGCTTAATATATTCCATCTTATCAGAAAAATTTCTAATAATTTTCGATTATCACTTAGCAGCTACAACAAGACTTATATTAAGCTTTTTTAACTGACAGAACTTAGCAGGTTAGACCGTTGTTGATATTTCGGATGGAGTATCTCAAGGTTCAATTTTAGGATCCCTTTTATTCTCTCTGTTTATCAATGATCAACTCTCAGTTGTAGACTGAGTCATCGTTTCAGTGACTTCTAAATTTATTTACGCGCATCAAACTGGTCAAAGGAACTTTCTAGTTGAGGAATTAAACAAGGATTTACAGTATATATATATATATAGATGGCGCTATAATACCTGCTTTTTGCTCTCAATTATAATAAATCATGCAATTTGGTAATTTTTCGCTCTGAGATTAAAGACTTCTTGATAATGAAGTTCTAACTCAAGTTGAAAGGGCCAAAAGTTTAGATATCCCTTTGAACAATAGAATGACTTTCAGTGGCTTCACAATCGCAACACTTAGTAAAATATATAGTGGATTAAGGTGGCTCTGGATCACTGCGCCACTTGTCCCAATATCAACACGAATGAAGTTTTTTAAAACCTTGCTTCTTCCATTCTTCCTGTACGGTAATATGTTGTGTTGTCTTGTTTTGACAGCAAATTGTTTTAAAATACACTCTGGGGACATATTTAAAAAATGATTTACTTTCTTCTCATCATAAAATTATTTACGTTAATCGATCTGCATATTTTCATCAACAACACGAGTTTTAGTTTTTTAGTGGGCGAAAGCTCTTTCTCAGTTAAGGTTGCTAGACTTTGGGATTTTATACAAGGGGTGACCAAGTTCTAGCACCAAGAGTGTTCAGAGCAAAACTCTAGCAGCTTTTTATTAGATAGCCTCTATGTAACTCGGTACTTTTGTTTGCTTTTTTGTACCACTACCCAAATAGAATCAGTACGCTATTATAGGTACCATGGAAATATTAGTCTGTAGCTTATCCGATTGCAAACCATGCCTTATCGTCACAAATTTTTTTCTTTAACGTAAAACACGAAGTCATTACGAATGTAATGTAATGTAAGTTACAATTTTTTCGGAAAATTCTCATTGACTTCCATCTCTTCCTTAAAGCAAAAAGTGCACTGCAGTAGCCAGTGGTTTTACAATGATGGTGTGATGATGGACGTGAACCGCTACCAATAAGGTATGAAAAACTGGCCTCACAGTACCGAAAATGTATGAAGAAAAAAGGCGCCTATGTCGAAAAGTGATCCAGAAATTTTAGAGTAAAAATAAAAATTTTCCATTTTTTCCAAAATTGGTATTAAAATTTACCCGTTTTTCTCGAAGAGTTCTGAAGTTTATTTTTGGTTTTATTTGTAAAGACTAGGGTCCAATATATTATTAGTGTCCATTAACATTTTATTTAAAATCACGTACAAATTTACTGAAATATAAATATTTTCCTACAACCAGATAAATTTTCACTGGCATTCAAAGGGTTGAGAAAGTAATACATTTCCATACTAAATATCTCCCTGACCTAAAAAAGGACCGTATAAAATAACCTTAAACCAAACACTTAACACCCAGTTTTGTAATTAGTGCATTTAGGCATAAATTAAAAAACTTAAAACCGCATTTTTGGTAACTTTTACCGAGTATGATGTAATAATTCAAGGGATGAAGTAATCAAAATTTGAACTGTAAATATGTTGAGTGTTAATGTAAACATGACGTAGGAGATTGCAATGAAATACATAATTGACAATCTTTTTAATAAGTTTCACAGATTTGTGTTGGTTGATATCAATGGAATGTTTCGTTAATGTTTCTTAAATAAATTTATTTTAATGAACTCCAACAGAATTGGTAAGGAGATTATTTCACAAGTATAAGTTTGTTTTGGGATATAAAATTGGGTATATGTATCTATCGATTTTCCCTTAATGCACTAAATACGCTTCAAGTGTAGGAAGCATTTTAATTTCTTATGAAATCTGTCTTGTAAGTAACTGTATTTTTATCACAGTCAGCAACGTGGGATTTATTTCAAACTTTTGTTTCAACAGTTCTTTATCAGAAGGCATAAAGTAAAAATAATACCATCTTTAGAATTTCATTTTATATATATTCTATCATAGTATTAATATGTTGTTATGTAAACAGAAATTTTGTAAATTGTCTGACATATTTTAAAAGCAGTCAAATATACAATGCCGCTTTTTTTATGGCACGGAGTCATTATTATATCCATCGTCCTTCACACTCGCCTTGTCCATCATTATAAATATGGATAAAGAAAATTTATTTTATTATACGCTTTATAACACTCGTGGGGGAATACCGAATTTTGCCAATTTCGACCTATTATTGCAAGTCTGAGAAATAAAATCCGCATCGTTTTCGGGCATTACATTGAACACTTCATTAACGTTTTCATAAAGTATCGAAACCACGCAGTCGGGATACGCATCGTAGGTGCCGACATGCATAACTTACCTTTAACGTTTGAAATTCATATTCTTCCACTGATAAGCAAGAACCCGATTACAAGAACTCTTAATCCCAAATTTACAAGGTAGCCAATTCCCCATTCATGGCACGACTATGGTTGTCGGCTATCTGATTCTTTTTCAGATCAATACTAATGTTCCAGAAGATCTGGTTCCTCAATGCGGCACGGCACGCCTATTTAACCTCCGTTAGTTAGATCTATGGGCATCAAAAATAATTTTATGTCTTTCTTCGCTAAAATACAGGTTCCTGACTTACCGGTGCCCTTTTGATAGAAAGGGGGTGTACTGTTGGAGCTGCAATCCCTGAACCATGAAATATCTAATCCATTGGTTCCTAGATCAGACCAATATCGTTGCTCTCCTCCGTTATCAGAATAGAAGGATTGTCGGTTGCAGCTTTATTGCAATGTAGATTGATCTTGCACCACTAACGTTTGGGTTGCTCTTATCCTGACCATTGTCATTGAGATTTAGTGTCACCTCTTAACACATTCCGAGACTGGTGCTTCACTGGTGATAAAAAGTTCTTTCGCTGCAAAAACATTTTTACATGGGAGTTTCTCACGAATGTTTCGAATATGTTAAGTTTGCCGAGCTTTGCTTTTCGCTCCCTTGGTTAACTACGATCTCCAAGGCTTCAAGCTCCTCTTAGGCCTGTTCGGGCAGTCTACGGAGGATGTTATCCAGGACCGAATTGAAGCCATATTGAAGTCTGCAATTGGCCTCTTTTAACAGAGGAAAGGATTCATCAGTAAGTATGCTAACGGAAATAAAGTCATAAAGGTTTATGTCTTTCACTAGATCAAATGTTCGATAGGCGACGCATATACCGCAACTTCATAAAAAAAATTTCCCTAGTTTTCGGAATGCCTGGTTGAGTTTTCTTGAACTTGATCATTTGCTTAGGCCTATTTTGTTTGTAATTCTTGTAAAGAAGAATACTCTCCGGATTTAAGTCTGGGGTTTTTTCGGCCAAGACTATCGATCCTTTGCGCCCAATCAACCTACATGGATAATGGTAGTCTAGATGGTTTTGGTAGCGCATTTTCAATAAAACTTAAATCGATCTAACCGTCCAACTTTGCCGGTAATTCGAATGGTCCGATCAGGTTTCTGCTCAAGATTGCTATTCACAAGTTAATACTAATTTGATGCCGGAAACTATGATGACGCATCAAATTTCAGGTTCCTATTCTATTCGGTAAAGAATATTCTGCAATCGTTTTTAGCATTTCTTCACAAAATTGAATCTGTCTTTCATAATCAGTAGGCAACAAATTTTGGACCTTCCTAATGTGATATGAGTGAAAAATGTCCGTGGGAAAACTAATTGCTCTGGTACTTGTAGAAGGGCCCCTTCGACGTCTTCCAGCACAGCTTCAGCGCGGTCAGGTTCCGCCCTCCGTAGAGATATCTAATCTAAGATTCATTGAATTCAGTGAATGAATGTAAAAGCCGAAGCAGAGACGTGCGATTATATTTGTCATCTTCACGGATATTTTTGTTTCCAATATTTTCACCTGGACAAACTGAAGAAAATCTAAGTCAAGATGATTTAAATCTTAATGTACGTACTACAGTTGTTGAGATTATTACCAAAAACACTCAATCTAATTGAGAATGCTTCTAATTGCAATAAATGATCAGGACTTGAAAGGAAGACACCTGAGATGTGTACAAGTTTGAAAAGCATCTTATTTTCTCATGAAGTTCATGGAAAATGCATTCACATGTTTGACGTATTGATATACTAACCACCCAAAATGGCGCTTCTTATTTCCTACTATGCGTCATTCTTTCTCAACTGTGAATTGATGTATGTATTCCACTTTAAACATCAGGTAATTCCATCAGCTTGCATTACTCATTTCGCAATTGCAACACATATGAAGCGTGAAAAGTGCTACCATCTTTTGAATTCACGTAATAACATTCATTAATTTTTTCTAATTTGTATCTTTTGTATTTGTAGGTATTTAAAATATATAGCGCAATTTAAATTGAGTACAGAATGTGTACAACTCTTAAATCACTCCACAGATTGGTATTTTCAGCTCTTCGAAATTTTTTTATCCGACTTCTGCATCTATCGATCAAAACACATAGAAAAATCTTACAGAATAAAAGCAACTCATAAATATTAAACTGATGCAATTACATTAAATTATTACTTGCATAATGAGAGCTTTGGGTGCGATGAATGAATGGCGCAATTTTTGTATACAATGCGACTTAAACTGATGGGGAGGTGTTGTCAAATTGTTCAGATCAGAAATAAATAATTAGCATATTTATTGCAAGAGTACAAAATTATATATTATAGATAAAGTACACGAATATTGTGAAGATATTTCGTCCTTTTGCCTATTTTAGTCGTCCTGCGCCTGAAATTTTAGGGATTTTTGCCCTTATAACGTTGCTACATAGGAATATATATAAGAATGAGTTTTCTGCTCCTGCGATTGTGTATGAAATAATATAATTCGCTTGTCTGCCGACGTTATCTAAGCGGGCAGAGGAAGTTCTGAATTATATTAGCCTGACAAATGGGTCTAGGGTCCTAACACTTGTTACAAGTGGATTTCGATATGTGTATACAAAGGATGTTTCACAGGCAGTAGGATGTTTTTTCGAGATTCTCTCAACATAAAAGGCAGTAGGATGTTTTATCGAGATTCTCTCAACATAAAAAGATTATTTCACTGATTGAATTACTGAAGTCCATGGACGTACCGCTTCAGTTTCATTTTAACTCGTCGGCTGCCATGTGCATCACGGGTAAAACACATTTAAAAGCTCTCTCAAAACAAATGCATATTAACACGTAATTCTCTCACCAGAGCTTTTATGCTAATTGTGGCAGCCAGCGTGCTAATTATGATTAGTAACTACATTAGCAATCGCTGGAAGCAACCAGTGTTATCTTATCGATGAAAGCGAAAGGTATTAATGTTTTTCTGAAGAAGATGGTTGTTGGCTACACCTAGAATTTCTTAGTAGCTAAATATTGCAAAAACTATAAAATTCTATAATGAAGATAGTTCTGGAATTTTGTATCTCGCTTGTGTCTCACATTTTGACCTGAATTTGATTGTGATCCTACATGAAATTCCTACCAAACACGATTCTTTTGAAATTGTCTAATTTCGTTGGCGGTGTGAAACAAGGTGTTATTTTTTTCTATTAGTCAGAGAGGGGAACGAACAACCATAATGACTAGATCATTTTTGGACCACCAGTTAAGCTTGCTGTGGCGTGGTTTTATTCAGAAAGAAATCCTGGATGTTATAATCAAGAAATTTTCCACAAATTCAAAGGTAAAATTCTGGAAATTTGCTTTAAAATTAAAATCTTTCCTTTAAAGTACCGAAGTGCGTACCTGTTTTTTAAAGGACCTGAACGATTTTCCTTGAACAGCAGCTATTTATCTCAGGGTGATTACCTTTTATGGTAGTAATAAAATATTTGCAAAAATTCTCAATGTCCTCATGAACCGGAACAGACTAATTTTCTTTTCCTGGAAAGGTACGTGTAAAAATTATTTCAGTAGGCAAATGTGGTATATAGCCAGAAAAGGCTGCCTTATAAAAGGGAAGCATGTACGTATAGTAGGGAAGTATTATATTGTTTAGGTAGTATTAGGATCGGCAACCATATTAAGTCCGCAATTATTGTCTAGGGAACACTTTTTTAAAGCTAACGTTTATATGTGACTTGTACAACTAAAACCATTTCCATACCACTCACTTGAGTGTAGTAACGTAAAATGCAATGAATGTTTTTTTCTTCAGATAACACCAATTTCCTTGAATTGCACGTCACAAAGTGAGAAAGAAATTCCTTGGAAATTGCAGAAATTGGCTATTGATCAGTGAATTTTGTCCCTTATACAAGTCATCCGAAAATTTATTCTATGGAAGTCAACAGCACAATTTTTAGCCTGTTTTATACCGAAAATACAGAGTCCGAAAGATTCTAGGGGAGAATAATAATTCTATTCTATAATTCCTGTGGGCGTTTGTATAATTTGCTCCACATGAAAAATACATTTTTTGTTGAAAGGTTTTACACAAAGTACACCGAAAATACTTTCTGTCAAATGTAATCACCTAAATTTGATTGAGTTATAAAAATAATTTCTAAAACTTTTCAAAGAGAGAATGAGGGCTGTCCCTTTAATCCCCACCTCCTGCGAATGTTCTTACCCTAAGACATTTTCCATTTTAGATGTTTAATTTCCAATGTGCTTTTAGTCCTCAGTGTAAATTAAGCGTTTGATATAATCTACGCACTATTCTTTATACATTCCGTTTCAAATATTGGCCCTGGACAAATGGGGGACATTTCCTTGCAATTTGCTTGTTTATTAGGAAGTGGATGATTTTGTAGACATATTTTTTAATTTGGTAACAATCAAATTGATAGTGGGGTCTCCTTCCTTTTAAAGGAAATACATAATAGAGTATTTTCTGTCAAATGCCCACCGACTATTTAACTTACTAAATTACAAAATATGGAAAGTTATTCCTATATATCCAAACTCTGTGAATATTCTCTATGACACAGATAGAGTTCGGCTGATAATCCTGTTAATTCATTTTCCTTGTCTGAATCAGACTTTCCAGTGAATATGCTTGAAAGGGGAAGCTTTTTTGTCAATTTCATTTCGACTAAAATCAGACATTCAAAGCATAGAGTGAACAAAACTGTGTTTACCCTCTTGCAAATTGAAATTACATGATGCAGAAGGGTTGGGGAGAAATTTCCAACTGACTTAGACCGAACACTAGCATTTATTTCTGTTCGAAATATTCTGTTGTGTTCCTCTAGCGACACACATATTTCATACCTGTGGGCTTTCCTATATGTTCTAGGGACAGTTACTTGTTCAGATCCTTAAGAACTTTTTGCTGTATCCATGTCCTTAACATTCCCATTTAATTTGAAATGTTGAGTTGTACGTCGGAGAATAGTTTTATATTCATATTATTCATTGTATTCCTAACATAGAGCTTGTGATGATTACATCCCAAATTTTGACATGCTGTTCTTGTGGAAGCCTCTGGAAAATATTTGTTCTATCCTAAAAATTTTCTGAATCTATATACGTAGAATATAACTGCAATAAAGTTTTTATGATTACAGTTGGTGACACAATCTTCTATTCTACAGGCTACGACTGATTCAAAGGTTGTTATGAATCTCGCCGCCACGACCTGTATAGGCTTAATTTGAAATGTCCCATTTTTGCCAAAACTTACAACAAAAGCAACAGTTTTTGGATTTATTGTGTGCGAAATGGTGTGCTACGTCAAATCCTACTGTGCCATTTGGCTCCTCATTTCTATGTCTTGAAATGTTGATAACTATCACGGAAACTTGTGCTCACCACCACCAGTATTAAGCCTACTAGTTTGGGACTTATATGTGGCTGAGGAGCTTCGATGTTCTTCATACTTGTGATTTTCATCACATCATTCCAACATTTCGTTGTTCTTGACAAGAATTCTGATTTAGTCTGTATTTTGTTGTTTCGGTGTCTATAGAATAGAAAGAAGTAAATTTCTTAAAGCGAATTTTGACCTCAATTCGGATGCTAGGAGGTCAGATCTTAATTACAATACATTATAATACACTAACGTGACCTAGTTATTTATTGCAAGCGTATTTTAGTACACTTCTTAAGGCCTTTGAAGTCTTATAAGACCCTTGGTGACTCCTAAGACCCTTGGGGTTTCCTAAAACCCTTGGGGTTTCCTAAGACCCTTGGGATTTCCTAAGACCCTTGGGGCTTTCTAAGACCCTTGGGGTTGCTTAAGACCCTTGGGATTTTCTAACACCATCAGGTTTTCCTTTGACGTCCTCACTGGAATAAAAATATGAAGAGAACATTTAATTCATAATTTATTTTCATTTGTTTTTATTTTTTCATCAATAATCATAAAAAAACGTGCACCAGCGCGATGCGATTCTGTGCATTCCCTGAGCCATCAGCAGAAGTTAGGAAAGTTATCCTTTGAAGATCGGTCGGGTTTGATAGACTTCTCTACTCTTATATATCCTGGATCTAAGCTAGACATGTGTCATCCATTGTTGCTTATCTGTGCTGTATTTTATATTATACACAGGGCTTTGCAAATGTTCTCAAAGTCATAATTGGTTGCCGGGTCCAAAGTTTTGAAAAACGAAAATAAGCGGCCGGGTGTACATACAAGTCGCTCCGCACAGCTAGACTTTGTTAATGTCCGTCTGGTTGTGAATCTT
>QYTT01079082.1:0-22199 GCA_006980735.1 Dasypogon diadema | reverse complement strand
TTTATTTATTTTATTTTATTCATCTTAATCCGCCGAACGCAAGGAGCAATCATCTTTTAAGTACGAATTATGAAGAATAAAAGTACAAAAATAAATTTTGTCCGCTACAGAAAACAATTCGGAACTAGTTAAAAGCGTAAACTACATAAACATTCGAAACCTCTTGGAAAATTTCGAGAAACGAAACCCTGCTCAAGGAACTTGGGCTCTGGAGAGAAATAATGCCTGGTTTGGCAGGTGATTGAAAAAAATTGTGAATACTTTTCTATGCCCCCCGGTGTGTACACCACATCCGAACCTGGAATTTTCGAATTTTTTTTTGTAGCCAATACACCGGAACCGATTCTGCCTCTACATTTTTTTCTACTTCGGTGTAGTCGGGTGCCACCACTAATCGCTAATTCTTGCACTCAACATTTTTCGGATTTCGGTGTTGACTCTTGACGGGCAACTATTTTTCATAGTCACAGCCTCCGGATTTGTCGATTTGATATATTTTTTGAGACACTCCAGAATCGACACTTTTGAAATTTGACAGCACGCAGTAGATGTAGTGGCAGCTCAGTCCTGGTGTGGTGTACATACCGGGACGTAGAAAAGAATTCACCAATAGGTTTAGAACCTGTTTAAGAGGAATCCCAATGCGTTAGTAAAAATGTGATAAATGAAGTTGGAGGTTCACAGTCGATAGTGGAGCGAATGAATCGCAGATATAACTTAAAATCTCTCAGTCCAAAAAGCTCCGGATGTTGCATGAAATCTTCATTACGAAATTGTCTTGGTATGTAATGGCTGACGATTTTGGACATTCTACAGAACAGGAGTATTACATTTCAGTGTTCTGAGGAAGTATTTCAGCAAGGTTTAGGGATACAGAAACCATCAACTAGACATCCACTTCCATGCAGAAAAATGGTCAAAAAGCCTTTGCTTTCGGCGCCGCAAATGTAAACCTAATACCTCGTGTTCAAATATTTAAATTTTAATTCAGTAGTTTTTCCTCCTTGTCACGACTCTTGGCATCTTAGCGAGATTTTAAAGCTCGAAAAGTTCGTAAGAGAGTAGCGTTTAAAAAAAAAACATTTATAATAAAATACCTAAAAATGACAATGATACTGCTATTAATTTTTAATAAATATTTGAATTTCAAATTTTACTAATAGTTTTTGGGATAACGGCTACGGAAAGCTTTGGCCTTTGGATGAGTGCCATATGCAGCGTTTATTTTGAAAGTGATATAAGTCACCTTTTCAAATTTTAGTAGAAATCGACATATAATAGTGTAACTAGAATAATTTGCAATATATTTTCCATGGGGTTGTAAAAGTTGACTTATCCCACTTTCAAAATAAACGGCTTTATATAGCTTATAATAAATATTGTTTGTGTACAAGTCTAATGAATACCATATAGAGAACACAAGAGACTTTTCAATGATTACTATGGTTAACATGCATTTTTCTCGGACCCCCGAGCACACCCCCGTGTACGTAAATAGATGATACTATTAGCTAGTCATCACGATCAGCCTATCTGATACCCTCGGATATTTTATGTGGGGTACCGTAGAGGAATATGTCTACTTTACAAAAATCGATACGAGGGATCAGTTGCAAACACGAATTTTGGAAGCATGCGGAATTTTTCTTTTATTGTTCATAAGAAAGGATGCTGAATAGATGCAGATTGGAAACGGATTATCTCGTAAAATTCAAAAAGTTAAAATTTAAAAGCTCATAGCCCATAAATGAAGAGGAGTAAAGGCTCTAATATTTTTTAGGATATGGTTTCATCACAAGGTATGAAATCCATTATTTCGAAAACCGATGAAAACTGGATCCCCCATATAGTTTTGGCGAATGCTTTAGAGATTTTGTTACTATAATGGGACTCAGAAAAGTAAAGCCCATACCGGACAACGTAAATACTCTCAAGGAGGGAAAGAACTACTTAATTTACTTAATAATTCCGTAGGTGGTATAATTTAATTTTTGAAATATGATACCATAGGCTATGAATAATAAATAATATCATTTCCATAGAACGGTAGGTAAAAAATTTGTTGTGATCGGCAAAATGCATCCCCCTTACACTTTTAAGATTAAAAAAACGGGATATGTCCAACATAATGCGCGTAGCCTACACATTAATTAAAATTTTATTTTACATGTATAAATGGACCAGTCTTTAGTATTCATTTTTTTTAGTAAATCAGTTAAACACAGCTCTCAGGCCCAGGCAAGGTGTCTGTAATTATATGATTGCGAGAGGAGCTATTTGTCTTACTAGTTACTGTTGAGTTAGCGACTCTCGGCAGAGTCACTTGATTAGTATTTCCTAAACTAAAGTCGATACTGCTTGCTAAATAGTCTGCTATAGACAGTTCGGACTTATGGCCCAAATTTATATTGTTCTGGAGATCGGAGTTGGCGTTGCAATAATTGATTACGGCCGGATCATAGCGGCTGACATCCTGTCGGGAGCCACCAATGTGCGATGGAGCATTCAAAGAATTGGAAGTTGCTATGTGGTGTTCATGGTAGCTTTTGGTCGGAAGCGCTTCGTAAACAGGTTGCTGACTGTAAATTTTTCTGCTTTCATCGGAGTTTTGTCTTAAACTCGATTGAGATGGGGTTGTTTTTTGTTCCTCCTCCTCAAAGCAGATGGAAGAAGCTTCCTGAAATTTAAACAGTTTGTTACACAATGTCACATACATCTTGTTACAAAAGTTGTTTACATAGTTCGGTGAAGTGAAATTAGGTTTAGCTATAAAAAGCGCATTCGGTCGATTTCCTAAAGGCGATGACGAATTCCTCTTCGGCTTCAAACAAAGCGAGTTATCTTGATCTGCATAGTGAAAATGATAGACATTAATTTTAGAGTTGTAGATGAGTGTCACCTTACCTTTTTGTGGATTTAAAATGTCTGGTTGTTTCTCTATTCCTTGCTTAAGAGTGTAGGCAACAACTAGTCTTTGATGGCCTGGTCCAGTTTCCAGCGGAGCTGTTAAAGTAACATCCATACCTGGAATATAGCAATAAATTTACGCTTCACCTGAAAAGTTCCATCCTGTATTGTTACCTAGGTGCTTGTCCTTATCATCGCACAAGTTCCGATTTGCATGGTCTCGACGCTTTCTTACAGCAATGACAACTACCAAAAGGATTCCAATTCCGATTGTCAGGAGTGTTCCGGTGAGTAGAGCAGCCAGCGGAAGTATGGAAAGCCCATTCGCACCATCTGTGGAAAACGAAAATTGGAGTTTCCTGTTCAATGAAATATTCACGAATAAGCTTATGGTTTTATAAAGAGGAAAAAGTGATGAATATCCTGTTTTAGGAATCCAACGGAATTTCCAAAGAACATATCACTGCTAAACTCCCATGAAAATTTGAATCTATAGATATTTCCCCCGAATCGGTGAGACTTTGTCATTTGAACTAAGTGAATTTTTTATGTGGGGGAAGTTGCAGACACGTTAGTAATGCTAAAAAGCTCTTCAACTGCGTGAGTGTATTTCGTACTCTTCCATTATAAAATGGAAATGATTACGTTCTGCACTCACTGTAACTCTCATCTTAGATTTGAACAGCATCCAACACCAATGGCAAGGGTTTCGAAGAGGTGAATATTTAATTAGCGGTTCGATGGCTATTATCGATGAGAGTTTATTAATATAATCAGATTACTTGTTTCTGAATTTCACCCTGCCCGTGAAAACAATGGTGTTGATTAAATTGGTGTCCCATTGCAATACACCACGCGTGTGACCTTGGCTTTTATAAAATATTTGATAGAAATTGGAACTTTGGTTTTGCCAAGTAAATATCGTACTGACGTGAAATTTTATCCATGCTAGCATTATAGCGTGATAATAAGGGTCAAATTCAATTTTTTAATTGGGAAGCGATTTGCGATTTTGGAAACTGCAGTATATGTGGTCTGGTCAAGTTTAGGTTTTGAGAAGTAGATTCACCTCTTAACCAACCCGGGTAACAGAATGTAAACGGCATAACTTACCCTCTTTTAAAGTGAATGTTGCTTTGGGAGGGAAAACCTGAACAGAAAACCATTTTTATTAAACATGAAGGAGTACAGAATTGGATACTATGTTTGATATTTCTGCAGGGAGTCCCATTTAGGAAAGGAACGGCATTCTGTTGCTGGGAGTAACAATTTTGCCTGCAACTGGGAGAAGAATCGAAAATAATTCTTAATGGATAATAATCGCCCGACGGAGATATTTCTGATAGTACTAGATTAATCTTTGGAAGTTTTTAGGCATTAGAAGAATTGCGTAGTTCGGCATACATGAAACAAAATCAGTCTCCTTGGAACGAGGACCAAATCCGGATTACTTCCTACTAAGATTTCGTTTTTGGTTTCATGCAGGTAGTAGCAACTCTACCAGTCTTCAAGCTTTTATGCTCAGAACTATTAATATCTGACTGCAATATACAAAACGATAGCAGCCAGTTTGACAAGGAGATTTGGACTCCCTCTAAAATGTTTCGCATCATAAAAACAAAATTCCTCCCAGCTTAAATTACAACAAAAAGGATAACACCGAACAGCGAATACCATCAAGTACCCTTCCAGAAAGATTCTTTTAAAAGAGGCTCAATCATTTTGTCGTCAGCAAGGCAAAAATTTGTTAGGATCACGAAACCTTGCAGCCCTATTTAATTTATGTAATATGATGCGAAATTCATTGAGAAAAATTGTTTCAAAATTGGACTAATGTTTTTAATTATAAAATTTCTATGCTGGCCCAGGAGCTGTTTTCCTGCGGAAATTAAAAATTCAAAAATTACCGTGTATCAACAATTCATCAGCAGGTAAATGTCTCAAACAGTGGGGTGCAGGTAAGTAAACAAGGATTTCTTCTATATTCCCTTCCGTTCTTCCGCTTTCAAAATAAATTTGCATCTCATTTTGTGCTCACAAAGTTGTCGGGTAAGTAATTCTTCTTTTAGAGCTATTAGGTATTCTGATTATTTTCCAAGAAAGCGAACATTTTCAAGCAGCGAAAAGTTGCGCACAGCACAAAAAGGATAATAATTTATGTTTACATCCACGCACTTCCCTTGTTTATACAAGAACTTCTTGAGCTCAACATCCCTTCCTTGATTAGTGTCTTTAAATATGCTCGACACAGTTCCCCAGAGTGTCGAGACCGAAAACTTGAGGAGTTTTTCAGTGTGTCCACATTCCATTCCAGTCGGCATCTTTGCATCCTGATAATCTTAATGCTGATATTTTCCCAGATACGACACTCCAATGTCCTTGTCTACGGTTAAAAAACGAAAGAAGACGGGATTCAAATAAATTCGCAAAGGAATGACTTCTAGCGCTGTTGATTTTATTGCCCTTGGCTGAATAACTTTAAAGACGTAAGATAACAGTTACCGTTGATGTCGATGTGTGAGTTTTATCTAGAGTTCTGTAAATTATTCTCTGGTTGGTGGTTTGCATAATGCGAAGGATCTTCGTTCACTTTGAAAACTTGAAATCTCTGAACTTCGTTTATGTGCGTTCTGGAGAGGCTTAAATTGTATCATTTAGTTGCTGACTTTGATATCAGGCAAAAAGAATAAATGGGCACATTAGGGGAATAAAAATTGCGTACTTAACATTCATCAAGTACCACAAAAGAGTTGGGAGCTTCAGGATGAGGGAGGAATATGTTCATATTATTAACATATCTTAAAGCCCGGGGTACCGGCAGATTTAAAGAAAGTAGCTATCACCCTTTATGGGCATACTTTTTTTTATTCAGAAAGCACTTGCAGTTTTCTCTTTACATTTTTATAACCGTAATTCTTTTGACTGTTTGGGTTACAGCGCCCGCTTTTCCCATAACTTTTCGTAACAGTTTTCAAACATATCCAAGAGCACGTACTATTTTTTTACTTTTATTAAAATAGAACTATTCCTCACAGAGAATATGACTTCTTACTCCTTACGTAACCACCAAAAAAAGTTGTTAAGTAAATAATAATGAGCTTCCCTTCTAGCCTAGAGGGTGCACTTCTCAGCGTGAAGCCAAGAATCGTTTATCTATCTCCGCATTAAGCGTTCACACATTTCAAAAAATGTATTAAGATTTAAGATTTGATCTGTACATCTCAAAAAGATTTCCATATTAATTGTACACGGTTGTATCTTTATTTAATAAATAAGAAATAAAAAATTAGGCTCCCCGACAAGCATGCAAGACTGTTAATAAGGTTAGTCCAAACCATAGGACAAGATAAAAGAAAAGAAAGTAAATAAGTAAATGCGTCTTGAAAAATCATGTCATTAAATCGATTTTTTCCAGGGTATTACCTAAGCTCAGAGGAAAACCGTATGGTGCACAAAGCACAGCTTCGGCGGAGGGAGATTTTAGGGAAAAGGAGCTTGGAAAATTTTAACTTGACAAATGTTGCAAGTAAGTTACAATTTTCGGCATGAAAGTTTTACTACGGAACATCCTAATGGCTTTGAAAATACAATTCCCGTCAAAAAAATGTCTGAATTGCTGGTACCCAGATAAATTACTATGCCCTTTGTAAGAATAGAATCCACGCCCACAGAGGAGAAAATTTGCAGACGTACGCTCCAGCCAATTCGGATAACGACGTGGATTACGTTAAAAAGCGTTTTTTTTTCGCTGAACATCTTCAATGAAAAAGGGTTGGTGAAATGCTACACAAAGTTCTATCTCGTTTGAATACAATTCTCACCTTTACTTATTTTTACTTCCCAATTAAAATTGTTAAATTTTACACTTAGTACAATCTGAATCGAAATTTAAGTATGATGCCATTGAGATAACTTGATAAAATGTGCACCATGCAAAGTTGATGAACTAAGGAAGTTTTCGAACTAGTTTAAAAAAAAAATTGTGGAACTTTTTTCTTAAAATTCTACCTATCTATCTCACTTACTTCGATCGCTATGACCAAAAATCCCTTACAGCACGTAATTAGCGAAAAATCTCGAAAATTTGTAATAACACCAAAACTAAAAAAATCGTACAACATACATAGGGGTGATTTGTGTTCTCCGGGGGGACGTTCTACCACCAGGCTTTCGATTATCACTATTTTTTGGGACACCCTTTATAATAATATAACCAAACTGATACTTGATGTGGCATCTCGAAAAATTAAAATCACTATTATCGTAGGTAACTATCGTTGAAGTGGCGTAAGATTCACGATAATGATTTATGAATGTCATACTTAGTTCGGTGATACAGCACTCGAAAGAATCCTTGATGTCTATCAACCTTTCCTGCCGAAATTTTTGTGGCAAATATAGAAAACTTTTTCTTTAGTGATGAAGTACATTTCCATCACCAAAGTTATGAATAAACAAAATTTATATTATTGGAATCCAGATAATCCAAAAGATATCAATAAAAGGCCAAAGACCCAGTCTTAAGGTGATAGTTTGGTGCGCTATTTCAGCAAAGTACAATCTTGGACCTTATTGCTTTCAAGATCGGAAAAATCCCATCCATAGAGTTCAAATAGATCTGGTTTCAATAGGACGAATCCATATCACACAGGAGCAGTAATTGATTTTAGTAAGAGTCCTGTTTCCTGACCGTTATTTCGAAATTTGGATATGTTGATTAGCCACCGATATCTTCAGACCTTGCCATTTCAAATTGCATTTTTTAAGAGTGTCCGAAGAGCAAAGTATACGCTAACAAATTAGAGAAAATTTAGCAGATCAAAGCAAACATCTAAAGATCAATCAAGGAAATTTCTAAAAATGTAACGAAAAATGTTATCGAAGAGCTCGCATTCGTCAATCGACACGGTCATTTGGCAAACATTGTATTCCGTACATAACTGCCAATATTTAATATAATAACTACAAAACAAAGTAGTAAACCTTCTCGTCAAACCCAGTATATGTATACAAAATAATAATTTTGAAAGATAACATTTTAAATAAAGAAAAAAACACTTAATCTTTATCTGTTATGTAGTTCCTGTTCGAGTTGCTTTTCTTTCAATCCAAAAATGTTCTTAGTGTGGCAAAAGTGGCATTCTCCCTCATTTAACATATGTCAATAAGTTTAGAGGACTTAAAAGTACTTTCAAACTACCGAATAAAAAGAAATATTGAAGAAACTTTTCCTGCTTTGTATTTGGATTCAAAAAAAAGCAAGTACCCTCCATACTGAAGTACTACTCTACATCCAACCACCTGATATAAAAGGAGGAAAACTGTTAAGGAAAGCTCAGGGGATGGAGAAAACGTATTGCAATGAAGTCTTATTGAATTGCTCGCATTAAGAACGCTTTGTAATGCGTTTGGGATCAAGGTTCGAATTCGTGGGCATTTATATTTCACTTAATAGACCCTGACGACTTCATTCAAGAATTCCCTCTCAAGGGAAGATCTGAATTTTTAAATATACACCCTGATGTGCATAGTCAATTCGAATCCGTAAAGACGGGGAATACTACCCCATGGCTGTGCTGTGTAATATCTTTCCTTTTTGTGTCTTCCTTTTCTCTTAATATTGTTTGATGCTAAAAACTTATCGAGATCTAATAAATTTTTTCAACAACTGAGATTAACGTCAGCAGGACAAGGCAATTGTGGTTGAACAAAAGAGAGAAAATTGGATTTTGTTAGAGTGGGAGGAATTTCAGATGGTGGAAATTTGCCTTGTTATTCCTTATTGAAGGAATGTTGGGCATTTCGGTAGGTGTTAAACAAAGCATGGAATGAAAAAAGTTATTCATAATGGAGCCGATTTCCGCTAAGCAGCCCTTTCCCATTATGTTCTCCATTTGCAGGTTATTTGACAATGTAAAGGAAAATCTGGAAAGGGCAGTAACAGAATTGAACTCATTAAGGGGAAAAGTTTTACATGAACAGAATAGCACATAATATTCTCTAACTATAAGCAATTGTTTTGTACTACTAATAAACTAACCAATAATATTATACTTAAAATATTTAAATTCAAATTCAAATGTGTTCCAGGGAAACTTGATGCAACTATCCGCACAGGGATAGACTCTTTACCATAGTTCCAGCAGACAGATTTAGATGTTATAGTTTAAGCAAAATTTGTGATAACTTTGAACATTTTTAACTTGCGGTAGCTGAAAATGAACTTTACAAATATCGTAAATATTATTAGCAATTTATTTCTGGAATAACGAGGAATAACTTTTACTCTACTATAACTACCCCCTACCATTAATTAGGAAACTTTCTAAATAAGAATCCTCTTGATGTTTTATATAAAGTATGTATATGAAGTTGTGGACTGTGGTTCTTAGGATATGGAGTAGCTTCCATTCTGTAAAGCTCTAAAGATATACTAAAACTATTTTTCGTAACTCAAAAACTTTTAATTGCAATGTAATGTTATTTGCAATTAAATAGTTACCATTTAGCAGAGATTTCCGTTTTTAGGTAATCAGCGCATACAATCATAATTTTCTAATTTTTTTTTTTGTTATTTATTCAGGAAAAGGATGAATAACTAATGAAAGCAAACTATGAAAAATATAGATATATTTTAGAAATATGTTATACATAGGGTGTACATTTTTCATGCAAATTCCTTAAAGTTTGATTTCTTATTTATTAATGGAATAATGAGTTTTTGCCTTGAATTTATTTTAAAAAGAGGACATTTTTACAAGTATTACTTCCTAACGATCTGTATATGTCATAGGGCTACCGTGAATTCATCTCAAAGAGGTGCGATTTTAGAATCTTCTTTGACCGAATTGCTTAAATGTGATTTTATACAGAATGTTAGCACTTTCCTACTTTCTAGATTTAATAAAGTAATGTGTCCATGAGGTCGATATCCATCATGGATTTTCGGAAAAACATCTTCGAAAAATCTTATTCCAAGTCATCGCTAAAGGTAACTTGACTACGCTTTTTTTCATTTGTCACATTGTCTTTATGGCAAGATCAGCCTCATTCTGGAAGATCTGTGAAGCTTAACGAGAATATCCTGCCAACCCTGGTGGAACTGGAGGAGCTAGCCGAGAAACTTGAATTTGGTTATTTAATCATTCATCGATACCTTCATGCCATCGGGAAAGTCAGCAAGTTGAGTCAATGGGTTCTTCACGAGTTTTCGGAGTTTAATCGCACACAGAGAGTAAGAGTGGGTATGGGTGGGTAAGTAAGAAAGAAAGAGTGGGTAAGCAAAGAAAACACCCCGGAACGGTAGGCTAAAGCAAGTCTTCATACACGTAAGATGATGCTATGTGTTTGGTGGGATGGGATATGAAGGGTTTAGTCCATTATTAGTTGTTAAACCCAAACCAGACGATAACCAAGAAGATCTACTGTGAGCAGCATGAGAGGCTAAAGTCAGATGTAGAGGAAAAACGGACATATTTGCTTTCAAGATGAAAGGTGTTGTTTCATCAAGACAACGCTAGGCGATATACAGCAATGACGACGATATTGCTTGACTGAAGCTGGAGGAGTTTAAATTTAAAATTTATGTATGTACATATTGACTCATTATGACAGCAGTAGAGCCCAACATTGCCAGCATAACCATAACCAATACATATATAATACAATACAATAAAGTATATTACACCAGGGTATCAAGCGAGGCTATACCTTAAAAGGCACAACTTTATTATGATGTATGATGTACGGGGTTGTGGCCATGATGGTATTAATGGGCTCTGCCATCAGCACTGACGCAAGGACTCATTAAATTACTAATTTTTTTAGACTGATTAGTAAACCTTAAGTTCAACGACTTATGAACGCAAAATACAATGAAATGCCGAGCTAAGTACCTGAATATAGAAAAATTTTGCAATACCTAGTAAACCAAATTTTTTTTGCATTTTGTTTGTTGAAGTCTAATTTTAAACATTGGGCGGGGCGTTGCAAGCATTTTACACACTTTTAATAGGAGATACATATTGAAAATAAAAATGCACCCATGAAAGAGTTTTAAAACTGCGACAATAACAATTCAAACAAAGATATTTTCAATATAACATAAATGTCAATTGTTTTGATTGTTCGCAGATACTAAGTCCTTGTTAAAGCGAACAGTAAGCTCCTTTTACACACAGCAAATTTAAAACTTCAAAGAAAACAGATTGTCAATTCACCACTGGCCTCGGTTCCATCAGTAATCCGGAAACTTCTATTGGGTTTCTTCGTGCTGCAGTAAGCTCAACACAAGAAAAGTGGAGAAGGCAGGAAGAACGAGCTGAGCTACTATGAAAGTCTGCTAGGACAATGTTGATATTTCTCAATGGAATTGAGTGGAGAGATAAAAGGCGTATACAAACACAGTGAAAACTAATGGTTTCCATGTATTGGGTCACAAGAAAATAATTCAAAAAGTCAGTTCGTCCCGTCAACTGCTTCTGCCATGGCTTTGTATACACATCTGCATGGTTATATAAACGGTGCAGAGAGATCCTGCCGAATAATCTCCCAAAGGGCGCTATTTCATGGGGATATGCGTTATCGCATTTAGGGGTACACCATCCACTTCGCGCTGAAATAAGGAATAACTGAGGAAACGTTTGATACTTTTCAGTTTAAGAAGCGAACAATGCTGGCTCGGCCATGGCAGCAGATATTCTTTGTTGTGTTCAAGGATCGCACGCTTGGGTGGAATGCTATGAAATGAGGGCAATGTGGATAGAATGAAGCATCAAACAAAAGCGTTTTTTGCTTGTGATGCCTGCCTCAGGATTAAATGTAAACAAGATAACGTAAGCACCTTAACCTCTTAAAACGTTGATAGAAGAGGCTTGAATTCATAAGCATACCTTCGCAAACTCGAGCGGACATAAATTTCTTTCAGCTAGCTCTTATTATAGAATTATAGAAAAAGGCCTGCTCTAATCGTATTCAATGGGAAACGGAATAATTCTGTTCCCTGCAGTACTCTACGTGCTACTTCATCTTAATTTATCTCTAGAATTTCCTTATTTTTGCAGATTATTTCATTAAGCTGCACGTATAAAAACGAACACTTTACAGCGTGTAGTTATTCAGGTCAAACAAGTAAGTAAAAAACCCCACAGATTTAGATTTTTTTTTTAAATTTTGGAACAGATTAGACATTTTCCTGGAAATACAGATATTGAACATGTCTATCGGTCCTGCCTTCAAAGCCAAAATTTGAAAGTGCGTTATTGATGAATTCTCTTCTGTAAAAAATATTACCAAGAAAATCAAGAAAAAAATCGATACATGTGTCTTTTACAACGAATCGATGCAAACCTAATCACTCTAATTTCTGAGAAAAAATACTTGTTTCATATTCATTCATTTTCTTAGAACATTCTGAGAGAATAATCCATTCCAGCAGCGGAATATCCTGGAATCCTACATATCCATCACGTCAAGAAATCTTAATGACTGAGACTTCTAGGAAGTTGTAAAAACAACCGCAAATTCTCCGATCTAGGAAGTATCCTTTTTAGGCTTACAATTTGAAACCTAGAACGCCCTGGACAAAGAAGAAATTGGTAAGGTAGTTTCTGAAAAGAGGAAGATTTCAAATAGTGAAGAAATAGCAGAAAATCTTAATAAATCTTTAACACATAAAATAAATGATATTCATAATTGTAAAATAAATATGAAAAACATTTCCAAAGTGAATAGTGGTGTGAAATCTATATGCAGGTGGGAATGGGACCAGTCATGTCGCATAATATATAGTGAGGAGGAAACCTACGTATGATATATAAAAAGCGAAATATGTCCACAGAAGGGGGATTTGTACAAAAGAAAATAGCAAAGGGGGGTGCGGGTCTGTGGTCCAAGCATGGTTATTTGAAACTCCACTGTACCACCACTATAACATATCTGTAGGCCAGAAAGACATTCTATCTGTAAGTCGTCCTTTTCTCGAGAGTAACGTTTTGCTAAAATTCGCTGAATTATTACAAGAATATGAAAACGAAAGATTTGGTCAGCTGCGACCTTCAATAATCTAGAGAAAAAACCGAACAAATGCGAGTTGAGCTCGCGTGGAGAGGGTTCCGTACGATGAATATGTTATCTACCTTGTTTTTTTTTATCTGACCCAAATACGTGCGCTCACTAGGCGTGCGACGTCCCTGACCGATTTGCCATTTGACAGAGCGTTGAGTTGTAGGTACTTAGCGCGCTAGGTACGAGGAGTGACGGATGCTTGGCCTAGTTAAGTCAAACGAGTAGTATCAATATTTGATCCCAAGAACAAACTTAAAATTGTAGTTGAAAATATGTTCTCCCATACATTTCAACTGTAAATGTAAGTTTGTACACACAATCAATTCAAAGTTTTTCTCAGAAATAACTAGTTCTGTAATTCATTACCTTCTAAAAAAGGTACTGCAACATGTAATGACATATTTCTTTCAGAAAAGATTTAACATGTATTTCCCTGTAAAAATTTGAGTTTATTTGGGTGTATTTTGTTATTTATTCGACATTAGATTTAGCTAGTAGGTGTTAATCACCTTATATATGTGTTATATAAACTGCACTTCTGTAAATAATTTATTTTAGACATACCAACACACATAAATACATAAAACGCACATAACAACTGTCAATTTGTAGCTATTTGAAAGAGTCGAATATTTCGTAAAACCTCTACAGTTGGGTGAGAAATTTCCCGCGAAGAAATATTTCGAACAAGCTCTTCTGGAATTTGCTGCATTTCGATTCCGTCACGAACTTCAATTTGATTTCAGACGGAAAAGGCAAAAAACTGGTTCTTTCCCGTCTACGATCAACCCCTTGAGAATATCTTAAGCAATTTTCAATTTGAATCGTTTGGCTCTGTTTGAGATATACCTGAAATACAGGTAGCTCTATAGATATGAGACTATAAATTTTCTCTTTTACCATATATTCATTCCCCCCTCCCCCCACACACATACATACAAAGGAGAAATTCAATTTAATAAAAGTATAAAAATATTCATTCAGAGTATCGAAAAGAGTGCTCCCACATGAGCAACTGAGGAAAATTGTTTTGCTTCGTTCATGTTGGGTATGTTCTGCCATTCCGTTCTTGGTATAATTCAATTTAGAACAAAAAAAAGGAGAGTAGGTACTCGATTTTAATGCGATAACACATTTTCCTCAGTTGCGATGTGAAGCTAAATAAATTGCTCAAGGAGAATTAAATTCAAATCTGATGAGACGCCTCGAAAATGTAACAGGGTTAATTTTACCTGCCCGTTTTTCTGCTTCGTTAATGGCGATGTCCTCAAGGATAAATGGCTCCGATTTGCCCTTTTGATTTACGCTGTAGACTACAAGGTGTAATGTTGGATTTCCATTTGAATAGGAGTCCAGAGGAGTGAGTTCTGTAAATTAAAGTAAGGCAACCTATATAAAAGTATATCGCAACACAAATTTATGGTTATGGAATTAATAATTAATATATAGTTTACAAAAACTTACAGTAATACATATAATAACTGCAGGTTTTGTATTTATTTTACCTACATGGCTTCTAATTACTTTTGTTAAAAGTTATTTTCTAATAGGGTTCATATTTGTTATCGACCATGAAGTTTGACAGCACTCCCGATGCTGTTACCTTCCTCTGATTTTTGGGAAATATTTGTCTAATTTTTAGTTTTTATTCTAGTACAGAAATTATATTGTAAAATTATATTATTCAATCTATCCTTGAACATTGTTCCACAAGAAAGTAGGATATTATCTTCGAGCACTAAATATAACAAATCCACTTGCTATCATAAAGATGGTAAAGAACAAATTGAAAGAATATACTCGATAGCCCAGTTTGAAATGGATTCATTACGTCATTAATGAAGTAATGAACACATGTACACTAGTATACATTCCCAACACCAATGAATTTTAACACGAGGGTAGTCTGTTCCAAATTCGGCTGAAGAATGATTCTCGAAACTTCACTGTTCTACTAGATCTTGCCTCAAGGACGAAAGGGTGAAGACGCATAGGGATTAATCCACAAGGAATCAGACTAGAGATTTCGTTGGAGCAATGTCCATTAAGGTAGCGATAAGAGAGCATAAAACAAGCAACAATGCGTCTGTGCTCTAGGGAATCGGTTTGAGAAGTAATCGCATCATCGCCAATGAGCTTGGGTTCTTTTTGAATTTTCTCAACGCGAGCAACGCAGTACTCTAGAACTAGCATTAGTTCAAATGGGATAAGGTATTTCTCGCAGCGATGCAGGAAGCGTATACGTCTTTACAATAGTAAAGAAGTGGCCCGTTCAACTGTGGTTGTTGGATTCCTAAACCCCCCAAGTTAGGAGAATTAAAAATGCTCACCCCATTGATCAACAGAGGTGAAGGGGGATTTGGGGTTCTTTCAATGGAAATCAGACAACTCTAAATTTTGGATGCACTGAACACGACGCGATTCTCCCTGTCCCAGGCGAGAATTTTAGTAATGTCGTTGCTAAGTGATCTAATCATGCGTATTCGATTGTTATCAGTGCCATTACCACTGATTCGAACGAGTACACGAAATCAAGAGTATTGTCATCTGCAAAACTGTGAATTGGATTGGATGTAAGAGATATAAGGTCAGAAAGGAAACTACTAATTCAGGTAAGAAGAGAAGGGCCAATGCTAGGAGTTTACATAAATGGGCAGAATGCAATATAGATTAGGTTTCTTTTCAGATCAGATTTCCCTAACAGTCCCGACGTCGTCATCCAGTCCATCTATAAGACACCCACAAATACTGCAAGTCTAGGATGTTTCTATATCCATGGCTTTGGCCCGGTTGTGTTTGTTTACGGGAACCTTAACGACAAAAATAAAATGGTAAAAATATACCGAAAAATCCTGCTGCCAAAGAACAATATAGAATCCCCACCCATAGGACTGAAAGTGAACCTATTCAAAGAGCCACTAAACTACAATTGGAAGAAAATTAGTCTTGTTGAGGAGACTCTGTGTTGGTTTTGTGCGGAAAAGATTGAAATGGTGGAGCATGTACTCTATCAGTGCGATGCCGTATAGTATACTTATTAAGCAAAGTTACCTCAGGATACTACCGGAGGTTATGCAGCTGACACTGAAGAAGATCATGAGTTATCATATATTAATGGGCTTGATTCTCAATGCATGAAAGCAAATTAAGACAGTTAGGGTCAGCAACCAAAGACCTTTAAGGACGAAGTGATACAATAGTCCATCAATGGGACGACTTCAATAATATGTGCAAAAAAATGGACCGACAACGGTGAAGATTAAATTGAAATCCTTGAAATTGTATTTTCGGGTAATTTTTAGTCAAACTACTCTTGTATCTTTTCTAGAAATTGAAAACTATCTGCTGGATATTCAATACATTGGTTTAATGAAATTTCTTCAAAATTGTCCCCTTACTGTGCATGCATCTCGGTTCATGGTCAAATATGGAAACCCTAACCTAATGATAAGGCAAAGTTAAATACCTTTACCAATTTGAACAGATTCAATATTCCCTACATTTGTGATTAAATTAATTACTGATATAAGTAAATCATGTACAGAATATCCTTGTGGCAAACACAGGACACTGTTGCATTAGTACTGATTAGATAATGCTAGCAGGCAAAGCAATGCTAAGCCCCTTTCATTTACTATGGCAATCTGTAAGCTCTTGAACCAAAACAAATTAATTCACCTGATAAGTCGATCCGAAAGAGCGGGATGTCGGCATGGGTGCTGGTAATGTTCAGTCTCAGCCTTTTTGTCCTTGAATCGTACGCCTCCAACACGAAGTACTGTGGCAAGCCGCCATCATAGCCAGCTACACATTCCAATTCGATGGCTGAATAAACGATGTTATCGTAATTTTCCAAATGGTTGCCATTTCCAGATGCATCCTGCTTTAGATATGCATAGTTTGGCAAAACATCATCGGACACATTTAGAGCCGCCATCTTGGAGTTTTTACTGCTGCCGGATCTCCTGGTATCAGCCATTGGCAGAGATTTGGGTGACTGGCTCTTATCTAATTTATCATCGTCATTAGCAATGCCACCCGTTTGTAATTTATCTACTTTCGTGTTCAAAGCGCTGAAGCTATTGGCCTGTCTTTTTGACATTCGAGTCGTGTCACTTTTCCGTATCGTGTATGATAAATTTGATTTGGCTCGGGCCCGTATCCAGTTTGCTTTTTCTGCTTCGTCCAGCCCCAGCCAGACATTATGTGACCCATACGTCTTAGCGCTCTGACTTGTATTGATGCTATTTGATGTGGAATTAGGAACTGAAGCCTGACCTAGTTCAGGAAATGTATCACGTTTTGTGCCCGTTCTATCGTTTCCCGGCGATTCAGTGTGTTCGGCTGACCTTTTTCTGGTCCTCTTCTGTGACATGTCACGTAAAAATTCAATGCGAAAATTATTCAACTCCCGTCCAGGGGTTGCTGCTATGTGATTAGGGTTTATTGTTGCCTGATTGGAAGAATTGAGGGAACTCGCTGACGCCACCACATACGGACGCAAAGTACAATTACGTAGAGAGGCTGGCTTCGCTGTAAATAAGTGTTGAAGTTCGTGTCGAAAAGCAAACTTTAAGCACAAAATACCTGCGGGTACTACCTGGAACAGACACGGTTCCGTCTGCTTCCCGATTGCATTCTTGCCCCAGCATGCCAATGTACCATAGTCTCTCTCGCTTTTGGGGGTATATATGAGTTCGCTCACAGTTTCCACTGCATTAAATAAACGAAATTAAACTTTACTGTCAATTCTCCTTAAAATTACATCAGAATATCTCCAAGACATCTCTTTTCAACTCGAGTAGGTGTTACATTCATGTATATACTTACGTACCGTATGTTTCGATATGGGTCTCGTTTGATTCAATTATTGTACGATGTGTGCCACCAGTCGCCTCTTGAACTGTCGCATAGTGCCCAGATGGGACTTCAAAATGCTCCCCGCTGCTGGAGAATGTCCATTCAAATTCAATTTCCGGTGGATCAGAATTTACACGACAGGGAATAGGTACAGATTCTTCCAAGGAAGCACCCACTATGGTCACTGTAGTTGTTGTACACACTGGAGCATCTAAAAAGAAGATTATTACGTAAGTAAATTTTCCTTGCTCAATTTACGACATCAAGTTTCTTTTTATATCAAATCCAACGACAGTCTTCATTTAAAATATGTGAACAAGAGTATTTTATGGAAAGCGCAGTACTATAACTAATGTTGTCCTGATTGCAATCAAGCATAATTTTTTTTTATAGAAATAGACCTGCTAGTGCCAACGCTTTAATAATTTAAAGTTTTAAAGTTTTCCTCTGAAATCCAAAAAAAAAAATTGTCCGTGTATTTAAAAGATTTATTGGTTTCAAAGGAAGTTTCATCCCACATATTTTTTTAAGGTTCATAACTTTTATAAAGGATTTAGGGCTTCTGTTTATATGGATTCAAAAGGTAAGAAGACAAGCTGTGATTTATTTCTTTTCTTAAAATTTTTTGCAGAAAGATGGACTCACACCAGAGTATCTGATAAGAAATTTTTAATCTGTTCAAGGACATTCACATTCTTTCTAAAATTCAAATATTTATTGTGAAAAAAAATCTATTGTCGTATTTTGGATTAAGAACCTCCAACGAAACAAAGAAAAACACCCTCATAAAAGTAACAGTTGTAATAATTTATATCACTTTAATGGACATCATAAAAATATTTTTATGTTATTTTTAATGTGTTGAAATTTATTTATGTAGAGAAATCCCCAAAGGACTGACTGAGAAACATTAAGGGACGCTATACATTCTAAACTATTCAATTCTGACATACAGCTGTTTACAAATTGTACAGGTGTTCCAACAGGTAAGGTTTATTACCATCACATTCACTAACTTCTATGAATCCTGATGCTTCGAATGAAGGATAAAGAAATTCTTTGTAAAGGCGAAGGAATCTTCGGCCTCTTTACACTAAAGTAAAAAGGATAAAAAGGTATAAGCATATTTTATATCAGTACAAATGCGCTATTCATAGATCCAAAAGACAACCTTCGAGATTTTTTGCGGAAACGTTAAAAATATTAGCGAGGTATCGAGGTTGGAAAAGTTTCTTTGCAAAACATCCATTCAACCGTAACTACTGCTCGATAACTGAGGAACACTTCTCGAACTACTAGGTCAAGCTGCATTTAAACTGCTGGTGTAGTTGTCGACAACTCAGGGGATTTTATGACAACCGACAAGGTAAAATGAGCAGGACAGTATTCGTCCTGGTTCTTACAACAATTTGGTGACTTATTTGTCTATAGATAAACATATCTGTTCAGGGTATGTCTCTCGTTGAGATATACTCAAAAATGTTTGACAAAAGGTTAAAGTGGTGTCCAAACCTAAGGATGACATTATCGATTACTCAACGACCAAATCGTATAGACCAATAACTTTAACTTTCTTTCTATTGAAGACGTTGTAGCGCATCTGCCCTAGGAAATCCGATTCTCGATACCAAGATACTTACTCTCGTAACTTCAACATGACTGTGCAAACGAGAAGTAAATATACCGCACTAGATGAGGTGGCCCACTCTGTCGAGAGAGGTTGTCCTTTCAAGCAATCAGCAGTGTTCATAGACGTTGAACATTCTGTGTTTATAGAAGTTTAACAATAATGTCCGGCAAAAGTGGTATTCTGTCTGCCATTCTCCGCAAGACTCTTTGAAACTGAATTCAGTTATCTGATGCAGAGTGCCATTCCACTGGTTGTTAATTTATTGACTTCGACCTCAACATCACCCCTTTACCCCTTTGGTTCTCCAGCATTTATTAAGTTCATTCAGGTCGAAATATAGAATCAGAATAAATAGTTAGGAGTTATTCTGGATAAGAAGTTAAGCTGGAACCATACTTGTAGGAAAGTGTGACAATGACCTATATGGTCCTGTCGACCTATTAAAGAGCCTCAAACCATGGATGATAGCTTGGTTATATATCAGTGTCATTCGACTAAAAATGTCTATAGAACAGAAGATGCACGTGCTGATAAAGAGGCAGAAATTGCTTTCTTTTTATTTTTTGCATGAATGAAATCATAAAAATATTCAAGATTTAACTTTTATTTTTATTTAACTTTTCTGCGCCTTCGCATATAATTCTTTATATGTATATTCTAACTTTTAAAAAGATCTCTCATACAAAACAATGGCAAATAAATTCTACGAAAAGTTTCAATATTTGGCATATTACAAACCCCAGTAGCCGAGCCGGCTGAGGAACACGTCTGCATATTTTCTTCTCTGTTGGTATGGGCTGAAAGCCTCCACAGGACATGGCGCTTAATTTGGGTACCAGTGGTTGAGGAATGTCAGAATTGTACTTGCGAAGCCACTGGGATTTCGTTGCACAAATAATTTCATGCCAAAAATTGTGGATCACTTGCAACATTCGTCAGGTTAAAATTTTCCAATCTCCCTTTCTCTGTGTGCATCACAGGGTTGTCCCTTGACTTAGGCAATTACCTTAAAAAAAGCCACTCTCTAAATTTTTTGAGTATATGGAACATTATGAAAACGTTAAAAACGTCAAAACTATAATAATCCTTCGCTATAAGGCATTCTTCGATCAATTCATTCTCATTCAAATCATTCGAAAAAACTGTCAAACTATCAGCTGTTTTAAATTCAAAAAAAACCGGTGTATCGAAACACAAGGAAGTTGGAATTTACTATTAAATGGTGTGTACTACCCGCCAGTGTCAAATAAGACAATGTTATAAAAGAGTGCTTTCAATAATTTACAACAAAATTTCTTTTGGAAAATTATTCCAAATAAATGCAAGGATCAAAATGAAAAAAAAAAATCAGGGACCCCCGGATAAAGAGTGCTCCAAGGCCCCCGAAAGTCTTAAAACGGCACTGATACACATTTATAATACATAAATTAAGAGAGGTAAATTGTAATCAAAAAAGTTAACGACATCTATCTTTCAACGTGCGAACCATCCAGAGCTCCTAAAGTGCTTTGGTTCCCAGTGTAGAGTAGAGATGGAAGGGTTTTATTAGGCAAAGAAGACACATTTTTTTTCTTTTCGCACAGTTGAGGAGACATAGCTCGAAGGAAGTAAAAACAAATAATAACATTTTTTATAAGTAGTAAAAATTAAAAAATTAAAGGAATAGAAGCAAACGCAAATATAATCAGTCGCAAGAGCCGAAATCAATATTTAATAAGCTCAATTTTTGTGGAATAGCACCGTCGATAACGTGAAAAATTGTATTGAATGTGAATTTGGATTATCTTTACCGGGCCAATGTCTGCAGATAGCATCAGTTGATAGTATATTTGTTTCTTTTACCCGATTAGTCATATACAGTTTCATTTTCCCTCTCTCTTTTATCTGACAGAGGGTTATTTTCAAGTCTGCACAAAGGGAAGGTGTGTATTTTGTCCAAGTAGAACGATTTATTCTCAAAATTCACTTGCACGCAATTCAATTCTGACTACTTTCACAAAAGTTTGAAATCCAATCACTTCACTGTTCGCGAAAACAACTGAAACTAGTTTTGCGGCAACTAACTCAAAGAATTTCTGAAGCGATGCAATTTCACCCACAGGAATTGTTTGTGTAACAATTCCTATGAGTGCCATGAGTTTTATTAACTTGAAAATTCATGTCGGTCAGGTTTCGTCTGGGATTTTTTAATTTAATTTGTTGAAATGAATTTGTGTAGGGAATAAAATTTCATTCTTTGAACAAACTGTAAGAAATTCAGATAAACCTAGTTAATGCTTTTTTGACTTCAACCTAATTTTCTATATATCTATGTATTTTCTAGCGTAATGTGAGACATAATGTATTATAATATTTTCTTTCCTTCTTTTGCAAAAATTGATATCATATTTGAAAGAAAGTACTGAAATTTAGTTTCAAATCCTTGTTATTTTCTTTTCATTGATCCCAAATAAAGATGTAAAATTTAACACATCTCGGGTTTTTCCTTATCCTGTCTCTTTATGTCTTGTTCAGCCTTATATTTTCGCTGAACATAACTAGTTCGTGGCATATATAGGCAAATGAATTTGAATGGATTGATCTGTCTAGACAAATTCTTTAAAGATACCTAAGTTATAAATCTGTCCAGCTCGGGTGCTATGATTTTATGAGGGATGCATACTTACATGGTCTAGACCTCTACGAACTGGAAATTCCCTAGAAAATCCTTTGTGCACCTGAATGAATAAAATTTTGC
>QYTT01079081.1:0-10318 GCA_006980735.1 Dasypogon diadema | reverse complement strand
TAAGCATGTCGCTTAACGAACACGTTATTTGCTACGGTCTGAGAAGTTTAACATAATTTTTCACATGATTGTAATGCGAGAAAGCAATTATGCTTTTAATACAGTTAATATACGATATGTGCGTTTTTTACTCAATTATGAGAATGTTGGGTTCAGTTAAGGGATAAGTAACTCTGACTAACTTTGAATTAAATTTTATAGTTTGAAGTTTTTTTTGTAGCTTTAAGAACAATAGTTGTATATCGCTGTATTTGAAGGTGCATCACCACTTTTAATGTAAACAATCTCTTTTTCGATATAAAGAATGGTGGAGGTCAATGCTTCTCTACTGCTTAATTTTACATATCTGCTTGTTAATTTCACTATTCGAACTTCTTCCTGATCTTCTCCGTCAACTTTCTCTTCCATTTGACGCCAAACACTTTTTCCCTTTACACTGCTTGGGGTTATTGCATGCTATGCTATGTCGCTAGTAGTTATTGCCTCCGTATCATATTAATAATACTGATAATAATGAGTTTCCCTTCTAGCCCAGAAGGCGCATTTCTCAGCGAGAAGCCGAGAAATATTTACCCATCTCCGCCTTAAGCTTTCACACATTTCAAAGAAATGCGTTAAGATTGGGCAGAGGAAAACAGAAAAAGGTAGTAATAACGTTTTAATTTAAGTTAAACGACAAGGGAAAGACGTTTTTTCAGCACAATCTTGGTTACATCTAAATCAAAGAGCTCCGCAACACGATTAACAGCCGTACCAATGCGATTAATGGGCTCACGCTTATACCACAGTTAGTTCTAGAGAAATTTATATGCAAAAGTTGTGACTATTAGACCTAAAGGACACTCTGGCACGGAGCACAAGAAAGTCAATATGGGAAATCAGGAGCTGGTGTATGAAAACTATATCAAGCAACCCTACGTCGCTTCTCCAAGGATGCCATGCCAAGCAGATTAAGGCGCTCACGATATGATGGGAGAACCAAAGGATTGTTCCATGGAAGATTCCTAAGTGCAAATCTAAGGAAACTGCACTGGATAGACTCAACACGACCGATATGAGCAGCGTAGGAAGGATTCCATACCTGGGATGCATGTTCAAAAAGAGGACGAACGAAGGAGTTATATAATGTTAGCGAAACCCCACGATCAGAGAACTCCTTAGACTAGCGCCGGATAAAACCCAACATGGAATTAGCCCTGGAGAAAACAAAATTAATGTGGGAAATAAAGTTAAGCTTGACGCCGAGGTCATTAACCGACTGTACACGGGGAATATTGTCAGTAACGAATGTGTAGACATAAGTGATAGCGTCGCGCATCTTAAAGAACCACATCACTGCACACTTACTTACGTTAAGCTCCAAGTCACTGTGCCCACACCAAGAATAAAAGATGTTTAAGTTTTAGTATAGTATATTTATTGTATTTGAGATCTCTAAAAACCGGTCGATCATGAAAAGTAATGATTTAATTTTTTGTTTTTGGCTGAGCTGGGTGGGCTGCAAAGGGTGGTTGAGGGGTAACACCACTTTGAAATGATTAAAAAAGGGGTAGTTTTTAGATTAAAAAAAATGACAAACACCAAATTTCATGCAGGGGCATTTGCTAAATGGCACCGTTTAACTTTATTTTTTTAAGTTTTTCGCAGAGGCCAAAATCAACCCAATTTGAAGGGGCTCCGCAAACTATACAAATTTCAAAGAGTTATGAGACTTCAATAAAAAAAAACTTATTTTCGGCCTCAATAAATGGATATAAGAAATATCATCACTAAAGTAATATTTTTTCACAAAATCTCTACTTATTTCATCAGATAATTGAAAAAGAATTCTTTTCTAGAAAATTTAAAATCAATCGGTTAAAACTTGAATGTTAAATGCTACAAGCCAGTTTGAAAATATCAGTTTCGAGAAAAACTCGTTTAAAGTATATAAAATACTTGTAAGTATATGAAATTATATATTATATATATTACCGTTCGGAGCACACTTGCCGCGCGCGCCCTTTTCAAAATTATGGTCATAAATACATCGAATTTTTCAATTATACCAATTTTACCTTCTTTTTAAAAGTCTAAACAATTATTTTATTGAAAAAAAAAAGAGATTTTTTGAAAATTTCGAAGTGATATTACTCCTTAAGGGAATTCTACTGATGAGAGTTGTACTTGCCAAACTACTGGAAATGTAACATTTCATGCCAAAAATTGTGGCTTATTTGCGACATTTGTCAGGTTAAAAATGCTCTCTTCCCTAAAATTCTTCTCCGCCTATTTCCTATGTCAATACCGTAAAAAACCATCACTTAAGAGATTGAGAATATCGTTATTTTTCATTCCTTTTTCTTATTTTCATCTTTCTAATGCTAACGTAAAATGATATATCGTACGTAATCTCCCTAATTATTTTGCATAAAAACATTTCCAATATATACTTATACATATGTCTGTTTTTCAAAAATATCTATATAACATACAGAGTAGAGAAAATGTAGAAGGGCGGTGGAATATCTTGAAAGGTAAAGGTTTCGGGAAAAAAATGGACCACAAAAAAGGAGCACTTGGTAGTGATCTTTAGCTTGACCCAGGATCATAATATTTTTTAATGTAATATTCTGTTTTTGAAATCGGAAATTAACAGAGCGTAAAAGTTTGCCTTCGAATATGTGGTTCACTTACGGGTCATCAATATACGAGTCAACTCAAGGTCAAATAACCCCTTGAATCAATACTTAGTAATTATACATTTCTGAAGAAAATAATTAAGACAATTAACCATTATTTTGGTTTTAGTTACATATTGTAAAATGCATTTGTACGGAGAAAGCTCTTAAATGTTAGTACCCGGGGACTGACGCCGCATTCAACGTGTTAATTTATCTAAAAAGCTCCTGAAGAAGAGTCGCACCATTATTCGAAACGTTGAGCTACTAATGAAAAATTATTTTTATAGACTGCTGAGTACATGTCGAAATTCAACACTATTCACTACATACAAATTACATTCCTTTCCATTTCTTCATAATTGGTTTAATCCAATTACAGCTTTTTTTCTTGTTAATTCAGAGAACAATTTTCAAATCACAAGAAATGTTTTTTTTGGAGTAAATTTCCGATGTCTTTTAATCAATAAAAAATTAAATTAAAAATTTCAAAAACCCCCGACACAAAAACCTAAGTTCCCTTTAAAAAGTAAAAAATAATAAAAAAAACTCAATCTTAAAGTACCTAACTATGTAATTATAATTCTAAAAAAAATACGTCGCGTCTAAATTTTATTTAGAATGGAGAAAATATAAATTAATAATAATCAATTAAATTTTTTTCTAAAAACAATGGTTTTCTTTTCAAATCAAATTGCACTAAAATGTAAAAAATAACTTGTTTTCGGTGATTATAAGCTGATCAGAATAAGTTTCAACATTTGTATAAAGAAAACCATTGGGCGCTTATAACATATCACTTTGTTTAATCATTTTGATTTACGTATACATTTTTACCTTTATAAATCCTTACAGTGCACCTATAGAGCTGATCTTTTATAATGTTATCCAAAGGAAATACTCATTGCAAGTATTTCCACTTCTTTGCCCACAAGTAAAGTCTATTAGTTAGAATTCTTCACCTATACTTTAACCATTTTCTTTCTGGTTTTTGAATGCATCGTTTGCCAAATTGAATTGGCCGAAAGTAGGGGTAAAATTTGCAATCTCTTCAACCCGAATAACTCACTCTTGGCGCCATGGCGTTTTTTTATTTCAGCTTTTTAATTTTTTTTTTCATAAATGCCAAAATTCCGCATTTAAACTTAAATTTAAAAAATAACTTATTGGGATACCTTCCAAATTTAATTTTAATTTTTATGTGTACTGTTGTATAGTTCTATCGAGTTCAAAATTAATTGGAAGTAATATCTAGTTTTCATTTTATTAACTCACAAAGTTTTTGGACGATGTAAAAATAAACTTAAAACTCAACTAAACGTTGTAATTTAAAAAAAAATGAAAGCGATCGTGATCTTGGAATTCTTTTAAAAAGTTTTCTAGTCTATCCCCTTTCCAACGGTATGCAATGTCCTATAAAAACCTTTCAATAACTTCACTAATTCCACAAAAACAGGTTTTGATCCAGCGAATATTAACCTGATGTGTCCCGATACACAAATTTAGGGAAATGAAAACTAGATGTTACTTCCAAGTAATTTTGAACTCGATAGAATCATACAACAGTACAGATAAAAATTTAAATTAAATTTGGAGGCTATCCCAATAACTTTTTTTAAATTTAAGTTTAAATGCAGAATTTTGGGATTTCTAAAAAAACATAAAATATAGAATCAGCCTTAGGCTGATTATTTGATACCCTATATGATAGAAATACAGTTCATCTCATAGAACTCTTTTGTACAAACTTTTAGAGTGATAAGTTGCTTCCTTTTCGAATTATGTATATCCAATAATCTGGAAATTCAATATGGCGGTCCGACCAAGGAGTGGGGAGACGTGGCCTATTTTCATTTTTCCGATCTGGAATCTCATAAAACACATCTATACAAAATTTCAAAGTGATAGGTTGTTTCCCCTTCGAATTATATCCAATAATCCAAAAATCTAATATCGCGGCCCGACCAAGGAATGGGGGAATATGAGCGATTTTCATTTTATTGGTTAAGCGTCTCATAAAACTACTCCTTACTAAATTTGAGAGCTATACATTGTTCCCTATTTGAATTATATCCAATAATCCAAAAATTCAATATGGCGGCCTATTGAAGGAGTGGGGGGATTCGGCTATTGTTTTTTTAAAAAAGTTTTTTAATTAATTTATTTTTTACTTTTTAATCTGTCGCAAGCCTCTTTTTATTCAAAGGCCATCATTTCATTTACTCCGGTTGATCATTTCTTATTCTTTCTAACTCTGCTAGCGCTTCGTTGTTGCACGGTTTTTTACTGGTAACGTGACAGGTTCGATAGCAGAATGTATTATATAATTGCCTCTTAAAATGTTGCCATATCAGTATTGAGAGCTTACAGACGTTGGCGATCGAATATCACGACGTTCTGGTGTTTCATCAGCTGTTATTTGTGAAATATATAACGCATAGATTGCAAGCGTGCTTCACGTTGTTCAGGCGTTTCTTTATTTAAGCGTTCGCGACGTTCATCAAGTCTCGCTCGTTTCGCCTTTTCACTTTCATTCGCTCCCTTTTCCTGGTTTCTATGCGTTGTAGTTTCTTTTTGTTTTTTATTGTTTGTTTTCATATTTTGTTGCCACGAGAACTGCGACAAGTGCCCAGACGTTCGATAGAGAGTTAACGCTCTTATACAACGGCTTGTGCTTGTGTCTTGTGCCCTACATTAGCGACATGACATTTTTTACTACCCTCATGGTCCATTCAGTCCTCGGTACGTGCTCACCTTGACTTGGGTAGTTGTACGTTAGCGGCATAGCATTTTTAGCCATCCTCCCGCCATTCAGTTCTCAGTACATACAAACACCTTAACATTGGGTGGAAGAATAGCTCATCACTTTTTAGTGGGTCAGGTAATCCGCCATATTGGATTTAGAATGAGGTCATGTAGCTTATCGTATTTTACTTACGAAATTAAATGTACTATATTGTATTGACATCAGAACCAAAGCTGTGTGCAAAATTTCAGCTCGATTAGATAATGGCAAGTGGGTCAAATTTCAATCACTAAATTTGGCCCATACAGAATATCGAATAGAAGAAAACCATTGAAAAAGACTTAAAAAAATTCACCCAATCTTTGAAATTCTATCCACATCATTTCTGAAGTAAAGATGTGCTGCCTAGATTTTTTTACCCGTTATTGGCTAAGGGAAACTGGACTGAACTGCACAAATTCGACCAAATAATTGAAAGTATTACTAAAAGCCCTGCGTAAAACAATGACGACTATCTTAAAAACAGTTATAAGACAACGTTTTCGTTTTAAAATTCGTATTCTAAATCAGAGTTTAAATTGCTGCAGTATTTCTCAGCATTTTTCCTACAAATCAGCAACAGCAATAGGATGCTGCCATATAAAAATGCTGCAGCATTTAAACCGCATTCTAAATCCAAAACAAGAACCTTAACTTGGTCTATTTTAGAGAGGAGTTGCCTTTCTGAACAATTACCTAACCCATCTTGTGTGGATCTGGTTTTTACATATTACTAGTTAATTTATTTTTACAATATTTCGAATTAGTGATATAACTCGACTACATTTAGACAACATTGTGTTTCCTTGAAAAGAGGAAATTATTTTATTGTTCTGTACTACTTATGGCCTGTTAATTTTTTCATGCTTCGTTTACTTCCATAAACGAGCAGTTTCTCCTCAACTACTTTTACTAAGGCAAGGACTCCTTGAACAGCGAATCTATTATGCAATATGCATCACTATCCTTTGACACATCCTATTTTTCTAATGTTTCTCTTTGCCAACAACCGCCAATGAATCGTCCTAACTATCACGACTCCAAGGCAGGTTGTTTATAGATTTGGATGCGTCCAATTGTCAACCAGCCAAATATGAATTGCAATAAATAAACTTAAAATATACCAAAGGACTTTTGCTTAAACCTAACAAGAAAACTGATCTGTGGAATTCTGAAGGGATATCTCAATTACTGCAGTATATTCACAGAAACTGTAGCATATCATTTCACCCTTCGGAGAAAATAAAAAATGAATAAAACTATTGCAATGCACTCAGTGTTGAAAAGGGGGAACTGCCAATTGGTATATAATTCCTCCAATTTCACGCTATGCGTCATCATACAGGAAAACTATGAGACGAGTAATTTGATAGAACGAAGGGTGAATATTATATTTGATAATAACCAGAGGATTTTGAGCACTAAATTCGAGACTCTTTATTAATTTTACACGCCAATAGGTTCATTACAGCAGACATAAGCACATATCTTACCAATTTTATAATCAATCAATAAAAAATCAATTCAATGGACACCACTAAACTTCTCTACTAAGAACACCTTCGAGCGGTTTCGATTCATAAAATATGAAACATTTCCATAACTAAAGTTTGTCAGAATACCTGAAAAAATAGTACATCTAGGTCAGGTAATAATTGAATCATCGCTTTTTCAGTCTTGTGTATTTATTCGATGCTGTTTCATTTATTCTTAGTTTATATTTCTGCTATGCAAGAAGACTATTTATTGAAAATTTTTAGAAAACCTTCTGAAAAATGTTGAAATTCGGATCACTCTATTAAAAATATACCAAAATCCCGATTTCGGTGAAGCTTGGCAGAAAGTTTTAACTGCATGAAAAATGAAAATCAATTTTATTTTTGATTGTTTTGTGAGAAAAAATTTATTCTATGATTAAAGGCTGGAGGGTTGTCAATGAGCGGACTCAAAAGTAAAAAATCAAACCATCGATCGACTCTTTTTCTGATCGACTCAAATTGAGAGCGAGTCCACTTAAGATTTGGGTCCGCTCATATTTGAGTCCCATCAACATTTGAGTTCAAGTTGAGTTGAGTCCGCTCAAGTTTAAGTGCAGACTGTAGAGTATTGGTGGACTCAAAACTGACCGGACTCAAATTTTGATTCGACTCAAATTTGATCTTAGGTGGACTCACTTCAACTCAAAAGTATAATCTGCCCTTAAATATTCTTTCGACCAATTAGCATGGTTTTGCAAATCGATTGCATTTACACAGGCTTTTGACAAATGTTCTCATTCGGTTATTATGTTGAAATCGACGAAACTTGGATTCCCAGCTGTATTTTTGAAGTGGTTTCATTCCTAATTGGCTGAGTGGTCTTATCAAGTGCTTTTCCGTGGTTCCCGCTCAAGCCCTGTGATTGAATATACATCTCAGGTCTGGAACCCCATCTATACTGACCACATTAGCTGTATATTGTCTGTTCAGCGTAATTTCGTCAGAGCTTCCTTGGAATCACTCCCAGATTCTTTCGGCTTATCATGAACGCCGTAGGCTGGTCAATTTATATTCCTTAGAAAAGCGACATTGTTTTCATCCACCAACTGTTGAATTCTAATATTGACTCTCCGGACCTCCGGAGGAAGGTATCTTTCAGGATTAATGTTCGTAGTTTGTGAAGTACCCCTCTTTTACATGTGAACTCTTCGAGGACTAATTAAGGGGACATGAACCCATTAATCGCATGTATATTACTGTCAATTGTATTATGGAGAATTTCGATTTGAGCGTCTCTAAGCATGTACTAAAATCTCATCTTTCTTTGATCATTTAGAATTAGATTGTGGCGGCGCTGTTATAGGCTGTCCACTGTGGCCACAACTTGGCCTTTTGTGCTCTGCACTATTTATAGTTCCTCCATCAGTCCCACTCTTTCAAGGAAGAGCAGTATCTTTCTGAAGGATATGTTCTCGAAGCTTCAGACTTCATCAGATGTGCTCCAAGCAGCTGGAATTCGACACTGCGCAACTGCCTCTCATTCGCATAGGATGTTCCCCGACGTTTCATCCTTTTCGAGACATAGTTTACATACATCGGTGGTTTGTCTCGAACCCCCATGCTATGCCCACCTCCGGTCCATCTGATTGTACAACCAGGTATTGAGAGCGCAATTGGCGGCTCTATAAGACATTCCGCACAAAGGTTCTGGTCCATTGAGGGGCATTGATACACCTCTCTTGGCCAGTCTATTTCCCCCTTCGTTACCCACAAAGCGTAAATGCCACGGTATCCATTGTACCGTTAGGTGGTCCAAGACTAGCCGGCTTTGGACACATTCCCACACTAGCTTCGTCTTGATTTCGGGAGAAAATATGGCCTTAAGTGCAGCCTGGCTATCTGAATGGGTATATATTTTCTTATTCGTGTTTTTACGGAGGAGAATTTCATCGGCGCATCTAGCAATGGCATATACCTCCGCCTGGAATATGCTTGCCAAATTCCTTCCCTGGGCGATATACCATAAATTCCTACTCCGATCCCCTCTTCGGTTTTAGAGCAATTCATGTACAAGATTAGGGTTCCTTTTTCATGGTTAAAGACCACATGTTCCCTGTCCGGTATGTGCTTCATCAAACTACTCTGTTTTGATCCTCCTTTTTGCAAGCATAGCTAGGATCCATCTACTACTCCGTCGAAGCGTTATCAAATGCTCTTTCGATGCCCAAAAATGAGCAGAGGGTAATTTTCTTGCTGCCGATTGCATCCGCTATGCTATCTGTAAGGTTTACCAGAGCTAGTTCCGTAGTTTTCACTTTTTGGTAGACAAATTTCATTGGGCTTAGTAGATTCTCTGTAAGGATTTTCCAGGATTTTCTCCATGGTCTTCAGGACAAACGAGGTTAGGCTGATGGGACGATATGATTTCGGCTGAACAGTAGGCCTACCTCCTGCCATATGAAAAGTCTTCAGAGCAAAACTGACCCTGAAGACTTTTAGAATGACGGGCATAAGGTCGTTCGTCCCCTCCTGGAGGAGAGCAGGAAATATTCCGTCCTCCCCTCCTGATTTATATGGCTTAAATAAGCGAATTGTCCAATACTATTGGGTATGAAAATCTTTGCAGCCATCCTCCAGTCTTCTTTTCTGGGACGATAACCGTCACCTAGAGTGAGGCTGTCGTCTTCTGCTTCATTTTCAGTCACAACAGAACCTGGAGAATGTGCCTGTGCAAGTCGCGCCAGACTTTCTTTGCCAGTTGCTGTGTAGTTCCCATCTGGCTTTTCTAAGAGCCCGAGTGTGCCGGAAGATCCTCTAGAAATGACCTTGTGAATTCTTACACAGACGGTTAGCTCATTTATACCCTCCGTGAATCCTCTACATGAACTTCTTTTGCCGTCCGGTATTCATCCCAGTCCAACATCCGCTTAACTTTGTCGAAAAGTCGACGAGCTTTTGCCCTTAATATTTGGCTGTTTCGCCATGGGACATTCCTGTCAAGTTTTGCTTTAAGGGTTGCGCATTCAACGACCGCTTCAATATCCTTTCCTGTTTTTATTAATTGTATAATTTCGTTAAGGTCTATCGTTAGGTACTCTCTGCACGCAGACCAGTCGGTTTGCCTAGGTGGACGAAAGTAGGTTCTCCCAGTTGAATCATTTTCAATGTCGTACCGTATTTCTCGGTGGTCCGACATTGATGGCTCATGAGAGACATGCTATTTGACCACCCTGGAGGCTAAAGTTTAGATGTTCCGTATAGTGAACCTCTTGGGCTTAGGATTTGGCAGGGTTGCCGCGCTTTACCGCAACACCACCACTCCTTTTAGCTCCCGGGTTCTGCCTCCTTGATGCCGCCTTCCTTGACTTGGGCTCAAAGGTCAGTACCTTACTGGC
>QYTT01079080.1:0-11242 GCA_006980735.1 Dasypogon diadema | reverse complement strand
CTCTTCCGATCTAACTGATTTTGAAAAGGCTCTTCCTGACAAAAGCCTAAGAGAATATCCTCTAGATGATAAGAATTTGTTATGTAAAGCTATTGTAATTTTGTTAAAATCCTTACAAATTTATGTAACATGAGTATAATTGTTATTCCAAAATAGAAGAAAACAAGATCACTGGCATGCTCGTAGTTAATTACAACAAAACGGAAATAATTGAGAACCTTTCTGCATCATATAAGTGAATTTAACAATGCGAGTTTTAAAAAGTCGATGGTTGATGACGATACCGGATATTTTCTACTTTCAAAAACCTTGCCCACAAAAATTTAAGGGACCCTTGTAATGCGAAACCTGCCACCGTAAATATTATTCTGCAATTAAATCTTTTCACTCTTCTTCTCATAACTCTTTCTTGAAGGTGAGATATACTTACCGTTTACATATCAGCTCTGACGTATCTTTATCTTAAATATACAATCCCTTTTGCGTGTTTTCTCATAATTTTCATGAGGTCATTGTTTCCGCATTTCAAGATCTTGAATTTCGCTGCTGTCTGTAACATACTTTGAGAATGTTGTCCTCTTCGATTGTTATCATAGGTAAAAACTAGTTTTGATAAGGTTAAGAAGAAAGAAACGAGCATGACGTGATTAAGATAGACTCGCTAGCATCTAAGTGGTGTTTGCTTTAATTATAGAATTTGTCTAGAATCTTACCTCTGGCCTTTAAGATTTTCGCTTATTTTCATGACATTTATAATTTTTGCAGTGCTAATCAGAAAGTCCGTTTTACATTTTTTTTGTTGCCTCCCAGACGTATGTATAATAATATATGTACAATAATTAATCTTGGTGTGTTTGGACAAACGGACAAAGATCTATTAAAAGTACTAGATACTAGATACATTTGGTGCTAAAAGTGTTCTGTATAAACATTGATCAATTAGCCCCAGGTGACGGACGGTATGTCGGTATGCTTGTCTATAAATTGAGACAGTGATGTAAGAGGTAATTTTATGTTGAGTTGGAGTCAAGAATACAAAGTCAACTCGAGCAATTATGTGCCTATAAAAACTGTGCGCAAAGCAATTACACAGCGATGCCGGCACCTTTGCTAATCCAGTTTCAATCAAAGTCATTCATATCCACGTTACATTGACCTGAAATGCCTTGGTGCAAATTTTTAAGAATAAGGTGACCACGTACAATCGTGGGCTGTTGTGCAACGGTTGAGCTCGTAATTTGGACAAGTTCATTAATAGGCCGGAATAATTCATCTTAATTTTGCACGGAATTTGTTACTGTCTGAATTGCAGAGCATTTTGGCCGATGACTGAATGTTTTCCTTTTTTGTGCTGTTGGATGGAGTTCTCATCTGACTCGTGAGCTAAAGATGAGATGTAGGTTCTATATCCGCTTTTGAGATGATGTACAAAAACAATGATGATTCCACCATGTTTTAACGTAATGGCTAAAAAAGATGCCCAAGAATTTTGTAAGAAAACTACACATTCTTACATGCTCAAATTACTTTGTGAATATTACTGACAGCCTGAGATTTGTTTTCATCGGAATCAGACACGTTTTCAGGTTTCTATTATCTGGCATATTTCTAGTCACGCGACCTTCTGTCAAGTTGAACCATCTTTCAGGCGGTATTCCTACTCAGTTTTCGTGAGCGTTTTAATGACGGCACTATCTGCGAAAAATGATTGTCTATTGTCTATTTTGACCGACTCATTCAGTGCACGGTAGGAACAAGATTTTCACAAATATTAGATTGATGAAGTTGCATACTACATGCCTTTGAAAAATGATCCCGGAAAAGGATCTAAATTTTTGGGTTTTACGCTATTTTTATTGGGAAAGAATTAAAACTTTATTCCATTGTTACTAGATCATTGACTTGTTCTACCTGCATCAACGTCTGGTTTTGCTGTAAATTAATTGAACACTAATGAACCAATGCTAAGTAGTGCGTCACGTCCGTTAAACGATAATATACTTCCTGATAATAAGATTTAAAAATAGATACAAAATAAATTAGTGCACTTCTTTCAGTTAAATTGACGGAAGGAAGGGACATAAATTAGTTGTTAACATTTAACTTGTTAACGTGGGTCGAAAATGTAGTTTAAGTAGAATTCTTGGACGACGGACGACTTCCTTTTTGTAATACTTAATTTATAAAAAAATAAGAATGTAAAGTAAATAGTGATTGAGCCAAGTTAAATTTTTTTGGAGGGTTAACCTTAACACAGTGATAATGATAATCTTTTGTGATACTATCTGTAGAAAAGGCAACGGAAATGTTTCATAAATTGAATTTAGGCCAAATGGAATGCTTCAAGTCCACTTGATAAGTTAATAAGGATCAGAGCAGCAAATCTGGTGGTGGAGTATTGATCTGCATAGACTTCGTAAACAGACCAGATTATTGAAGATAACTGCAAAAATTGATTCAATAGTGAAGTTTGTCGAAGGACTATAGGAGGCAGTTGTCTCCAATACTGAACTGCTGTGAAAAAATAAGGGCACTTTCTAAGTTCCTACAAGAGGACTCTGAGATGATATTCTACTCCTTCGGAGAACCTGGAGGTTGGAACTCAGACTCGAAGTGAGAAGGCAGTGGAATTTTATTCAGGATTAATGCTTTAGGAAGGCCTTATTAAATCACTTTTTTCCCAGAAATACCAGGGCTGACGAATTGACTTGTCTGAAACTGTGTGGGGGTTTTGTTCGGTAATCAAAAGTGGTTAAATATGTAATTCTTGTCTTTTATGGCAAGTTTCTGTGAGGAAATTTCAGTTTTTTGGTACATAGTGAAATAGAGCTTTTAGCAAAGGTGCGGTATGAAAATTTAGTAAGCCTTATGGCTGCATGCACCTGCAGGTACGCTTTTCGGTTTGATATACCTTATCATTATCCTAACCGGACTCTAAGCTGAATCGAGTTGTCTGATACAAAGAGTCATCCGACTGGCGACTGGCAACTGACCTCGATCTCACCATTATTGCCATCTATTAATTCCACTCATTTGGAACTAACAAAAGCACGTCAAATATTTGGGGGTTATTTTGGATAAGAAGCTGAACTAGAAACCACACTTGGAGCAAAGGAAGAGAGGCCTATATGGCCTTATTGACCTGTTGGCAGAATTTGGGGACTTAAGCCACGGATCATAGGGTAATAGTCGACCCATTCTTACCTATGAGAACGCTGTGCGATGGAAAGCTCTTGAAATTGAACACAATTGTAAGATCTTAAAATGAGTGCAACGACTGTGTCTATTCGGCATATCAGGACCAGTACAAGGGAGTTTTCTTTCATATATTGCCTTTAGAAATTCATGTGAAAATAGTAGCAGCAATGGCCCTAAGATTACATTTCAACGGCTATTGAGTACATGCAGTTTCGTTTGTTCGCTATGAGTTCACTAATCGAGGTGATGATTGCTCCAGAATTTGAACTCAAGATTTATTCTCCACAGCCGGATCAAAAACTGAAGATATCATTGGGGCGGGCATCCTTTGCAAGGATCTGGGAGTGCATATGGCAATACGCTTTGAGAAGTTCACCACGGTTTTCCAAGTGGGCCTTAACTTACTTTTGTATCATCCACAAATAATAATTGGACCGTAAGAGGCTATCTAAAAATAAATTTGAAACTGTAGCAGTACTGTCTGTTTAATTTGTGGAAGACTTCTTCATTGTGACCTCACACGTACAGAAAATCGACTGCAATTTCGCCGAGTTTCTTGGAACCCAATGTATAAAAAATATAATAGTGTAAAATACTAAATGAAACTCAATATAACAAGTCCTTTACTAGTTGAGGGTAGCCTTCGTTCTGGCCATAAGAGATGGAAGATATTATAGCATACGACATTTGAAAATATAATCACAATCAATAGAGCCATAAACACCTTTGACGATTCTACAGAAAAGAATTTGCATTAATTTATAATAACAGTACCAATAAAACTCATCTTGAAATTGTCCGAATTATGATTGGAGGGATAGGGATTTGTAATGGTTTTCTGTAGAGGTAAACTTTTCAAAACTTATTAGCATACATCAACAGTATCATTAATAAGGATTATAAACTATAATTAGCCCAAATCACTGTCCTGAGAAGTTTCAAACAGAGCCGTATACTAATGAAATCTTACATAGATCTTACGCGTTGATATCAGTATAACTTAGAAAATATGAATAAAATTTAAATTTTCGAATATTAGTGTAACCGCATTTTACCTTCAACCTGCTTTCAATCTGATTAAATTAGTAATTTCATTGGTTCATGGTTATGATTGGTTTTAAGAAGGTGAAAAATTCTTTACGAAGAATACCTATATCATGCTGTATTGATAATATCTGAATTGAGAACTGAGAGGGTGATTAAAAACGAGAAAAATCTAGGTAACAAGTTTGCAAATATTAATAATGTGTTGTACGCGACCGAATTTAATTAAATGATTCAAAAAGTATCTAAGAAAACTCGTACTATTTGCGAATATACCCCATCTGTAGATACCATAAAACGGGGCAACATTGGCAAATAAATTGTTAGGAATTTTTAAAAGAAAAAAAGTTAATTGTATTGAACAGGCCGTCAGGGCTCTCCGAAGAGGGAATTATTGTGTTTCAACTTATTCCAGTGTTATTAAAAATGATAATGTATTGATGAAGTTCATAATGAAACAAATCGAAGAGGAAGATTGGGAAGTTAACCTGACAATTGTTGCAAGTGAGCCACAATTTTATTGGCCATGAAATTAGTGTGCAATATCCCAGTGGCTTCGCAAGTACAGTTCTCGTTAGTAGAAATTGCCTTAACCACTGGTACCGCGGCCTGTGCAGGATTTGATCTTACGCCAGCAGAGTTGAGAAAATCTTCAGATGTGCGCCTCAGCCCAACTGTCAAATTCTTCCCTTTTCTTATATACTATTGAGCTCATACGTCACCAACCCTGCGGTATGAATCTTCTAATCCTACAACTCTGCTGGATCACTCCGAATAAGAGAGATTTGCAGTAGAGCGTATACTGAAACCTGAAAGTTTTTAGATATCTATTTTGGTGGGTGCGACTGGTCTACCCACATTGCCAACTTCCCATTTGGTCATTTAGTCTTGCTTTTGAAAGATTAATTGTTATAAAAAAACCGGCAATTCAAATTTTTTGCAGGGGTTCATTATTAAATTAGGCGTCGAATGAAATTGGTTCGGAGTCGATATCATTTTTTGTTCTCGAGGTATTCGGAACGAAAAAAAAACTCGCAAACGTATGATCGCATGTACGCACACACACCCACGGATAGACATCTCTCTAAAAGCGATGGATTCGGACTCTAGGGACCTCAAAACGTGGAGATATCTCAAAATTTTCAATTCGAAAATTCGGAACCATTACAATAACTTCCAAACGGGGAGTTAACAAACTGAAAAAAATAAAAGAATAAACAAAATTGCAAATGTGCAGACGGGATCTTGCGTAATCGTAAGGTTACAAGTTGATCTATGTAAAAAGAAGAAAGGTCGGTCCTTTGGAGGAAGTTTCTTCTCTTGCGTTTTGCTTGCTTCTTAACTTTATTAGAAAATCATTTTTATACTATTAGATCCTTTGATAATGTTGTCATAATTCCTAGAAATAGCGTTTTAAGATGACTTTCGCTCAACTTGGTCAAAAAAATCTATTTTTATTATTATTTTTTCCTTTTTTTCGAAAGCCCAAAGGGTCCTCTGCACTTATGCAAAAGGATTTCCCCGAATTAGGCTGGACAGGACTCCATTTCAAGTATCTCTGGGCGGCCATTTTTGAAAATTTTAAAGTTTTTTCCACATATTTGTTAAATAAAGGCTTCAGTAAAAACGTACATAAATTTTTTCTACAGTAGTTTCTTTGCAGCAGCCCTTTGAAATCACCCCTCATCTTTGATTGAGTTGAGCGAAAGCTCCCTTACGTAGGTATGTAACACCTCAGAGAGTTAATGTAGGAAATATATTTTCCCACTAATCCACAGAAAACGTCAATGCTTCTATTTTGAATGAAGCAAATGTATGAAGGTGAAAAATTTCAAAACCTTAAAAAGAGTTAAAATTAATGAACTGTTTCAAACACTTGGCATTTCAATGGACAGTAAATTTACCAAGAAGATTTAGAAGATAAATAAATCTTTCTGACAATGTAGACAAACTTTGGGCAAATATTGAATTTACGTGTTAAGGTTAATCCCCTGTAATTACATATAATTAGCATAATTAGATCTGATCTCTGTTTTGGTGCCGTTATCTTGTGGTAGCTAAGTACAAAGATCCAAAATATTATGCTGTTAAGAGTGACGGAGTTAATGTAAACAAAAAAAAGCTCAAATGGAAATTGTTACTATAAACAATTGCTTGTTGAAGACTCCAACTTCCGTCATTTGAATTTAATGCGATCAGCGTACTTTTTACCTAACTATCTTACGACTTTTTAAATTCAAAAACAAGTCGAAAATAGTTCATTTATACAAACAAGGTAGGTTGGAATGTTTTTCACATTTCCTAGTTAAGTAGTGGCAACTTTATGTGAATAAATACTCAATCTTTTGCACTCCAAGAATTTTATGGTTCAAAAAAGAATATTTTTAAATTTTTGTTATTTAAATGTTATTTTTTTCTGACGTTTTTTTAAATCCGCCTTACAATTAGTGTTGGTGGGTATTATTACGCTGGTTTTGAGGTTGAGGTGCGCATAACGAGCTCATTGTATCGGAGCCAGTATATTTATGATGCATATGTGTGACGGTGTCAACAGAGTCAGACGCTTTGAAATTACGATCCAGAATCATTCTTCATCGGATCCGAACCCTCCTGCGGCTATTTAAAGAGTCAATTACTAAAAAGTCATATTAACTGGGAAATTGTAAGGATCTAGTGGGAATAATGGAATAATCCTCCAGACCTAAAATAGGCGAAGAGCTTTATTACGTATTTGCAACAGAAGAAGAACTTACTCCTCTCACTGTCTTTCTGTCTTCTTCATTGGATACAATTCATTAAACTACCATTTGAAAAAAATCGCTCTGTCTTACAAGAGATTCAGATTTTTGGGTAAAGGAAAAAAATGCATTGGCATAGAAGCAACAATTAAGTTTTGTAAGAAATGTGTTGATAGAACGGAAAAATATGTGGAAAATTTTTAGATCTGTTCGTGTACTTTCTTCGTAAAACCATTTTTGAGAGTGGACTCTAAGGGAATCCTCTCAGCTTCACACTTAATACGCGAACGGCTTTGTGTAAAAAGTTGTAACAAGTCAACTAAGTAACAAAATAAATGTGAGATAAAAAGTTCTTAAAGATCATTTGAGTTCTTACGAGGACAAACAACACACAACACACAAAATCAGTATCAAAAATGAACAATTAATTACTAACCCGCAGGCAAACTTCTCAATATATATATCGCGGTTTGACCTAGTCTTTGTAGTAATAATTGTGTCCCACGACGTTAACCTGGATAGAAGGCTACATTCACAAGTCAATGAATTAAGTAAATACTTAAATATCCACTGCAACATTTTATCGACGATTAAATTCAAAAGAATATCCAAGGTCCGTCAATCCAAAAATCATTCAAAACTCAACGCTGTTTTAAATCTTCCAAAGTCCAAAGAGAAATCCGTAAAAAAAAAAATAGCCAAGTCCAAATTTGCATCCAAAAAAATCCAAGTCCAGGAACAATCCAAAAAAATTTGCCAAGTCTAAAATCACTAATTAACAACTCTACTACTATTGCCGTCCTTTCAATATCACCGTCCCGATGTCACCATCGGGTGACAGTACGGTCAGTAATTCGATATCCCAGTACGGTCAGTAATTTGATATCGTCGAGTGCCAAAGCAATGCGATTTTCCCCTCGGATCGATGTTGAGAAGGGAGTAGCAGCAGTGGAAAATAGACGACTTGTGGAAAGGGTACAGAGTCGGTAGAGTTCAAAACAGCAGTTACGTTATAATTCACTTATTTTAACGTTTCAGCTTTAGTACTATTACTCTCTATCTCTTTATACTAACACCCTAGATTGTTCCGCTGCCGCTCAACACTTGTATGAACTGCTCTCAACCTACGTATTCCTAGCGTTGAGCTATCAAAGATCATCCAAGCTGCGTTGTGCAAGCACCCTTAGGATGTATGAAGGAGTGTTGGCGAGTAAATTAACCCTCTTGATACAAAAGCGGTGACTACAGTCACTCATCGTCATCGTCAAACACTCACTGTGTCCTACCGCTACCGGTGACCGGTGACTATAGTTACCCATCACTGCACGCGTGATTATACTCACCCACTGATATTTGAATTGGTTTACAACAGTGATGATAGCCGCATTGAAAGGGTTAAAAGTTGGGAAATTGCGTTGAAGTGGTTACATTGACGATTGAGGCGATTAAGAGTGTAAAAGGATACACGATTGTACGAGGGTACTTACGACTAGAATATCTAATCTAGAGTATTTACAGAGTATTACAGAGTTTTATTCAGTACGAATATTGACTCCGAGCAGCGAATTACTTTTAATCTGTCTACGGCTAAGATGTCTAGGCCGTTTCGCCCAACACGCCAGCGAGTTTAAAACTAGACTGACTACCCTGCCTTGCAATAGCACATGGGTATATTGGATTCAGGATGCACGCGAAAAGGGATCAAACGAAATGAGATCTAGATCACATGATTTACTTGTCTGCCGTTCTGCTTACACTCTCAGCGTCAGAAATTCTTTCTGCGAAATATATGCATGGGGGAAAATCCTGTCGGAGTTAAACAATCTAAACGAACTCAATTCATAACCCCCAAAAGCCGTCACCTTCTTATAAGTTTTCTATCGTAACCATTCCACTTTGTTGGCTTTGGTATTGCATACATGCATGGAGGATACGATTCGTTATGCATACTTCGTCTCTCCTCACTCCTCGCTATTACTAACTTTCAAATTTTTCTTGAATTTACAGCAGTGTTGTATTGGCAGCAGAGTATAGAGTTGTTATACATTAACTGGGTTAAATTAACTCACTTATTTTATAGAGTTAATAAGCTTATTGAGTTATTCAAGCCTTCTACAGAAAAATAGATGGCGCTTATTGAAAGCTTTTATGTTTAAAAGTTGTTTTTTGCTCATCATAATAATTAAAATATACACAAACGTGAGAAAAACTGACACTTATATCAACTTCAAGTTAATAATGGCCTTTATTTACCTCTGGTTTGCTTAAAAAGAAAAAAACAGAAGAAGAAGAACAAACTGTAATCCATGGATTCGAACCATTCTTTTGAGCTTTCACAATTCCGTTGCCTAAAAATTTTTTTTCTTATTTTAGCCTTGATCTGAAGTTTCATTCTGTGAACAGAACTCGATTTATTCTCTTATTTATTTGAAAACTGTGTAGGGGTTTATTTTCGAGGTTAATGGTTACTGATGACTCTTTCATGATAAGCATAAGCTGCAATGATTGTTCGCTGACGCTGTTGTATTATAATTTCCTCAGTGTGATATTTGAGACGCTTAACGAATACATTCCCCTATTATTGTTATACACAAAAACGAGAAAAAGAATAATTCACGAAAGAGTAATTTCACAAATTTCTTATGACATTCCTGTGTTAAAATTCGTTGATGTTGGAACTGTATAATAGTGTACGCATGTTCATTACTTCACTAATGAAGTAATGAACACATTTCCTGCTGGGATACGAAGAAGACAGCACACTCACTTTTATAAATTCATAGAGAATACTATCAATTCTAGAAGATTTGTTGTTTTTAAGCTTCGTCGCACAGGCTATAAACTACGTTGGATATGTATCTACTACACGATTTATGGTTGTCAATTATTAATGAAGTAGGTTAATACCCGATGGCTCATGATTCATAAGCATCTATTACTCTTCAATGGTTTTCTTTTAACAACAAAATAATCATTATGAGGTATTGGCTATTGGAACAATTAACAGGAGTAGAATCAACGTTAATTCCTCAGTCCAGTTCAAAAATGATATGAATAAACCCGTATTTACGAGGTATTATTATCACTGCCACTCAATCATAATTCACTTAACAAAAAATATATATTATCAAAGTTTTAGGTTTGGAATATCCAAAAGTTTTTACAAACCCCTAGTGTTTTCAATTCGAAATTTCTAAGTGGTTCTGTGTGTAATGTTTCTCTTGGAAGTTATCTTATTTCTTTTTACAAAGAATTTCTTATTTTATTGTAATCTACTCGAATATGCTGAGTGGATTAAATTTACGATCCGGACTTGAACTTGCTAATTTATTGAACCTGTTTGCATTTGTTGACTTTAAAAATCGTTATTCAATGAAATCGAAAAAAAAACAGAAATATTACTGTGAAGAAAATTTTTCGATCAATTTTGAAACGTATATTTGCTCCTGGGCAAGAAATTCATAAATTTTATGATAGTATAAAAATCAATAAATTGTTTATAAAGTGAGTTTTATGGTGTTTTTGAATAGATGTAGGGTATCCAGAAAACTAGTTTCTTTTTTATATACAAGCTCTTTCCTCTTGGAATCAATTTTCATCGAAATTATTTCATTCTTGAATTATTGACGTAATAATCGAAAATGTAATTAAAAGTCAAAGGCTAGTAGGTAATTTCAAAGAAAAAAACTTCCTAAATTCAAGATTTTCCAAAAAAAGAACTTCCCAAAATGGGATCTCTTGTCGGAAATGGACACATGTCTCAATTTTTTTCTGCGTCAAGTGGCATATGTATGTAAATTATTTTTTTCGTGACAATAACAACAAGTGCTCAATTACTCAGAACTTGATCGGCTTAATTAGAGTACATAATACAGTCGTGTTGACAAAACACATAAAATCCAAGGTAATGGTCTAAGGTGGCCAAATTTTCGTGGCAATGACTGTTTAATACATGTACATGCGAAGGCCAAGATTAATTTTATACTTTGTCCATTAGCAGCAATTGGTGTGTCCAGTGAATAGTGACCCTCGATGATGAAAAATAATTCTGGGAAAAAAATCAGAGAGAGATTATTTTGCTTAAGTGTAAACTGTAAAGAAGGAAAACAAGAACAGGAAGATACTGTAAATCGTCGCATGGTTTACAATCACATTAATTAATTAGTGTCAAAGCCCTGAATTTTAATCAGTATTTTCAGAAGCAGCACTAATTAATTCCAGCCAGAAGTCATGTCATGGCGTGGTCCGAAGTGGTACCAAAG
>QYTT01079078.1:8089-58258 GCA_006980735.1 Dasypogon diadema | reverse complement strand
TCGGGTGGAAGTTTTCTCAGGTCTATCCTTTTACTGAAATAAAAATTAGTTCACGATGGGGCATACACCTCAGGACTTAATTACGCTGGCATGGAAACAACCATTAAATTTACAACCAAAGAAGATTCTGGTACTAACCGAAGCTATTAATTAAAGCTGGGTCTTTCTCTATTCCTTAAAAATTTCGGAAACCTCAAGTAAGGGCCAGGGAACAAAGTAAACAAATAGTTTACTGTTTACCGCAAACCAAACAAGTGAAAGTGATACTTTCCTTACACCAAGGATTTAAATGGTATGCTATCGCCAGTACTGCCAGGATTTCTCTTCTATTCGAAGAGGTTAAATTCCTTTTGGATGCTTTTTCTAACCACCATGTGTTTGGAAGGTAATTACTTTTGTTTTCTTTTTTATATTTTAAATAATTTTTTATTAATTTGTTGCTTCTCTATTTACTGCCAATCTTTTAGCCAAATCAAACGTAGAGAAAAGATTCTCACCCTAAAATACATCCCTGCAAAACTTAATACAATCATTTCAATACATGAGTATGTGGTTAGTTGGTAAATGGCGATTGATATCCAGTGCCAAGGTCATTTTACCGATTTAAAGCACACGTTTTACACTAACCCTAAAGTAGGGTAATTTGAACGTGATGCTTTTGGAGAGTGCCTCATTTCTGCAAAGAATGCCAATCTTTCTCTGGAAAAATTGTTTTCATCAAAAGGTTCGTATTCACTCAATTCATTTAAAGCAGACATGCAACTCAAGCGCGGAGTAAAAATTTATATATCAAAAAGAAATTTGCTCAATGTTTCAATGACGCGGTCATTTCTATCTATATGATAATATATGACATGCGAATTATCATGTTTCTATTATACTCGAAATATAGTGTGCCATTGGAATTTGTCTTGAACACATAACTACCACTCTTCAAGAATAATACTTTATGAATCCATTCTCCATAATGAACGTTAGAAAAAATTAAAGTATGATTGAAGCTATTATGAATTAAAAGCTTTCTTTCAACAGCTACAAAGAAGATCTGATAAAACAACAAATAAAGAGAAAAAAGCTTTGTAATGTCACCACAAAAGTAATATCCAATTATATGGATGGATTTTCATGCGATAACAAATTTTAAGGGAATTAATACAATATACAACAACCTATATATATTTTCTCCTATTATCTATGTGAGTTCAAGAAGTTTAAGTGTTAGCGTTCAAGATCTGTGGGATAACTTTATCATAAGGTTGTCTTCTGAACTAGCTTAGACAATATTTTAATAAAGAACATAGTAGCGATGTCGACGCAATCGCGCTACATTTTCGGTCTTGTGTAGTCCATCTAAGCATAGTATGTACCGTAGTTAAATCATCTGTTACTTGTATATCCTCAGAAACAATTCTCCACTAGTAATCCGATGCCACCAGTACATTTTCAGGATGCCTAGGTTTCTCGTGAATCTACGAGAACAACGTTAGAAATTTCCGGAACACTTAAATCAGGTATAGGCAATGTATTCAAACCAGTTTCGACCAACTGTTCAATCGTCTTGTATGTTTTACAAGTAAACTTTCACACGGTTACAAACCCAAGCAGGGCAAAGTTCTAATCCAAACACAAAACTGTAATATTAACTCGACCTGGAATGGATAAATAAACTTTTGAGCCACACTCTTTTTTAGATATGAACTTCGGCTACTACTATCCATGACAATCCCACTCCTCCTACCCACAAAAATACATCTTTAGATAGACTTTAACAGTATCAGGAAGCAGGAACTGTTAAAATGTTGTTTTACATTGTAACAGAACTGACACAATTTAAAACTAAACTTGATGGTCCGAATCTATGTAAACTTTCCCAAAATCAAATAGAACCCCTAAATAAAATACTTGCGTAACCGTATAATTCTTGGAGAGACAAAACCCACATATTTAAGACATAACTACAATTTTTTGAAACCTTGGATCCCGCTCGAAGGACCAGTAATTGAGAAATGAACACATATTTCTTAGAATTACTTTGTTGTTTTACGTTGTTGTTCTATTGAATTCATTAAAATACCTTATGCATTAACTGCACTATAATTTCCATTAACTATTCTACAATGCTACCAGCTTAAATCTATTTTATAAACGGTATGTTTCTCGACTGACAATAAGGGGAAATATGCTCATCCCAAAGCGTTTGGGTGCAACAGCTGCCGATATGAATTCAATTTCGCCTGATATATTTAAATTCCGAATTCCATTACCGTAGCACTGATCGAAAGACGGACGCATTAGGAGAACATCTTCATGAATTTCACATGACCCTTAAAAATGCAATTGCAATGAAACTTTAACTGTGAGAAAAGTACAAATAAAACTGTGTGTACTTCTACTTGCAGGTAGATGCATATCTGTACAGTTCATATGATCTGTTTTTTCTAAATACTTACCTACACACACAGTTAACTAAAATATTAAGGAATCAAGTTTTATCCAGGATTCAAATTGTTTTTTTTATAACATAATCCTTTTCCTTCCAATCTACAATCGTTATAAAGTTCCTTTGTGAGTTTCAAGCCATAGATCCATAAGAATTCTAAAAGTGTACTTTTTCAATGCTAAGAAAAAAATGCATTATCATGTCGCTCTTTTAGTATGGGAATCGATTGCTTTGAGTCCATCTACATTACTTTGTGGGACGAATAACCTTAAAAGCAATGAGGCATAAAACTGAATCAAAATTCATGGTAACTCAAATGTAAATATGAGGTGGGTGAGACAGCGACGACAGCTAGAAACGTAGAAGCCTCCCCAATGCCTAGAAGACGAAAGGATATATACGTAAGTGCTTTTTGAAGTAAAGTAACTACTAATGGTGTGAAGGTAAGGTCAGAGCCATACGACGCTACCCAGAGAATGGCACCTGTAATTCATTAGTGACTCCATCAAGAAAGTAGATTCCTTTGTAATGAGTAATTACCATCGTTGTCGCCGAGCTATTCGCTCCTTATCAAGTGATTCGAACAACATAATGACACCGAAAATAGCTAGAATTCTACAGATGGAAATTTCATGGAGATAAGTAGATAGAGGAGACAGCCATTGACAAATACTTCAGGTAATTTTCCACCTTCTCCATTGCCAGTTTTTGTGTTTTTTGTTCTTCCTCGTTTGTAAGAGCAAAATGGTCTACAACGTAGAAACCTGAGCGCAGAGGCCAAAGCAATTGAAGCATTTTAATGCCATCTCGTTAAATTTGGTAATGAGCTCAAAGTGTGCAATTCTTTGATAAATAAATTTTTCTGTGGGGGGATAACACTTAGGTGCAAAATCTTTTCCTGTCCTATTTACATTCAAAGTGGATAACATAAATACCAGTGATTTGAAAACTAAATTTTTACTTTCCATTATTTATTGTACGGTATAAAATGTGATTGCGTTAGAATCAATTCCAACTTCTTCCCAGGTCTTTTGGTTGAGAGTAAGTGTAGCTTTAATTGGTGATATTTCCAGAATTCGCGAAAATGTTGCAGTGAATTTATGTTGTTTCCAATTAAACAAAGGATAACTTCATGAAACAAATTGAATACCACAATCGATGTGAAAGAGTTATTTACGTTTTCGGTTGTAATTAATTGTACAGAGATAGCGAATAGTACCCAATGAGAGCGCTGATAAATACTTGAGTGCAAAAAGTTTCAGCTGCTTGCATAACTACATCCATTAAAACCATACATATTATAGGCAATTTTAATTAAATGTAATTTTGGAAATTCAGCTTAAGTAACATCTTAATTAATCCTGCAGCAAATTAAAAATGAAATTTTAAATTTACTCTGCTGTTGGATAAATTCTGTGGAACTTTGTGTCCCGAAATAAATTAACAATATTACTGCCGGTCTTGTATTAATTCGTTTACAGATTTTATAGAGGGCTGCATAATTTTGCGAACTGTCAATACACAAAATTTAATTAAAATACAAACTTGAGGCTATAATAATTTTTGGATGAAAAAATTACCGAAAATACTTCTGTGCTTTCATTGAGTGTCAGTTTCAGTTTATTTATTGTAGAAGATGTACTTTTGTTTGTATTTATTCTATTTGATTTTCACTTTTAAATATTTTTTGTAGATTTTGAACACATTTCTACCCCAACGCTTTTAAAACAGATAGAGTAAAATCAATTCTTTTTAATTCATCTCTTCTTTAATTCAATAAAACTTTCAATCAAGGATACTATGTTACATTATGTTTCTTTTAGCTAATATTTCCGAAACGGAAATCTACTGACCCTTGGTGCATTGGTGCATTTTGTCACCGACTTCTTTTATTTTCATGGCGATAGCTGCAAAATTTTCGTCTTTGCAAACATGTACATTATCGATAAGGGCTGGAGCTTTCTCTTTGGCTACTTTCACCAAAAACTCGAAGTCCTCAATGATGCCTGCTACCAATTTTTTAGCTTCATCAATGTGATTCAAAGCACACTTAGCAGCGGCAGCTGCGTTTCCACTGACACATTCACTGACAATTTCCGCTAATTCCGCCAAAGCTTTCACCAATTCCGTAGAATGTCCCGCGGCAGCTTTTTCAAAATCTTGCAGGGTTTCAAAAATATTTTTGGCACATGATCCTATATTCTCAGTGGCGACATTTTTCAAATCCTTGAATTCTGGGAAATTCTCTTTAACACAGTTGAAGAAAAGTTTTCCTTTCGCCACAATATCTTTAAAGGTCTTCTCAATTGCAGCATTGGATTGTTTTACTTTATCCTTAACCTTCTTGGCCACATTTTCTGCCCCAACTCGAATCTTCTCTGAGACATCCTTGAATTTTTGTTCGATTTTGTGGAAATCAGCAACAGATTTTCGAATGAATGCATCTGCAGCGTGCTTGATATTTTGTGCAATTTGTGTCCTTGGAATAATAGGAAATTCTTGATCTTCACTTTCAGGACCAAATTGCAAGAAGTCCTCGTAATTGAGCTGAGCACGAGCCTATAAAATTTTAATAGATATTATTGCATAAGTAGTTTACTGAATATGCAATATATAGTTACTTACCACAGAGGCACAGAACAGGAGGAATGCAAAACTTGCTACTTTCATTTTGGCCAAGAAGGAGGTAATGAAGCGAATGGTTAGCAGTGTTTACATTACTTCTTTTATATGGAATTTGGATTTCTGCGATTTTATTCAGGAAATGATAACATGAACAAGTAGTTTTTGTATTATAAAAATAAAAGCCCCAGCTTATCGTAAACATGTCGAGTGCTCAGTTTTGATTGTAATTTTGGCCATTGACGTAATGATGACCAAGATAAGCTGATAAAAACCTGGTTCATCACTTTATTTGTTTTGATTAAATTTGGAATATTTGATATGTCAGCACAACTATCTGATTTGATTGTTTTAATTTGCGTATAATAAAACAATTTTCAAGTGTTATGTAAGTTGAGTTATTTTTAGAACAAAACTTATATGCAAAATTAATGTGATAAACCAGACTTAATTCAAATATGTATGCATCAGTTTTTCAGTTTCATTGTTGATGAGTTTCAGGGGCTTGAGACGGGAAAGATATGTCAGAGTGAAAGGCGTCATTTTTAATCTATGTAAACGTTACCTACTGCCTTCAGTAACATATTATTTTTAACAATTTCGTACAAATAAAAAACCTTTGATACAAAGATACCTTTCCGATATAGTTTACTTTGTCTACGAAGTCTTTGCAAAAAACGTACACTAAAACAAATTTCGTCCATAATGCTGGTATGCATTTAAATTCCCACAAATTATTAAACCAGAAATTACGTTGAAATTACATTCTTTCAAACAATTACTCTAACTTTCCTTACTTTATTTCTGCACATATCGCTTATATTTTTCCTTAGGGTTATATTGGAATTTTTAAATTTATGACACGACTGATTTCTGTTTTATGTGCCTTCTACTTCGCCAGCTACAGGAAAGCATACAATGAAGCAAAGAGCCGGAAATTTCATACAAACTGGAAACTGCTACTGCATTCGAGGATATAAAAGAGCACCATATTCTTTAGAAGTGGTGAGAAGTAAATTCCAAGCGATACTGTAAACGAGTTCTAGGTATTGATTTCTTTATATAGGATCCCCCAAAGGCTTTGAAATCATTCGAGTGCGAATTGGATTATAATCGAACGTGACCCCGCATGCTTCCAATTCCAGTACATAGTAGTAAAATACTAAAGTGTTTAGTATAATACTAAGAAAAATTCTTATCTTGAGGATGCCTCAGGTTTTATTTCATTCCTATGTCTCTACTTTCAGGAAACTCAACCAATTTACGATTCTGTACGGTCAAATTGGTTCGCAGTGTGGTGGCTGGAAAGGAATTTTATTTAGGAATAATTTCCGAATGCATGAAAGACAATTTTTATGGAAATCGGACGTGTTTTTCCTTATTGTCTGTCATCTTTCAACTGTTGATAAGCATTTAAAAGGTAGCATCTAAGCACACATGAACGGCTCTCTGCCTGCTGAAACTGATCCATTCGATTAAGGACATTGTGTTTCACTTTATTGCTCACCTAAGCCCTCTCGCATACTCTTTATGTAGTTAATGTTTATATTCAAGTAATATATTGAATTTAGCACCGTGAAAGACATTAAATTATCCACCCTTATATGGTCAACAGCAGTAGAATGTATGTTACATTTCAGCCCTACTTGTGGAAGTGTTGCCTTCAATAATCCACTGGCATTATGATCCCTTGAACGGTTTATTTTCGTAAAGGAATAACTTTCATGGAAAAACTTCTCAAATTTACGGTTATTACCCTCACAGGATAACATGATGATTCCTGATATGTGGTGTCTACGTCTGTTCGTCTGGACAAATGTGGTCCTCCGCTGGATATTGAATTTTCTACACCATTCTCTGTTCATATAAAAATCAGCCTCCATAAAGCTCACAAATTGAAGACAATTTACTACTGTGTGTTAAATAAATAAAAATCTCTAGTCCGTGTATTTTTAGAGTAGATACATTAAGAGTTTATGGGATTTCAGTACATATTTATATTTAACTGTGATTATTACCAAAAGTTTACTTTTTATATAAAGCTTTAACAACACTTGTTTTTACTCTTTAAATGAAGTATAATTAGATTTGGAAAATCTCAGTAATTCCATTGTTTATCACAAGAGATGCTTCCTTAGCTAGAATTTTAAAATCACTAACTTTGCTTAATTTTTGTTTTTTTTATGAATGCACATTTTTATGTGCATTATGAGACATGTTTTCGGAAGTCTGAAGGGATGTTGGCGTATATTATCGAAACAATCCGAAATTGATGTTACATTTATACCGAAAATCGTGGCAGATTGCTGTAGTCTTCACAATACAATGCATTCTTCATTTTTCCACATAAATTGTTAAATGTGTTCTTTATAGCCATATCTTTGCTCTCGTAGATCATACCCAATAGTGTATGGACTTCAGCACTACTCCACATTTTCAACGACTACTACTAAGCCTGAACTTATTCTAGAATGTTAAAAGGGCATTCAAAGGAAGCTACCAAAAAAGGAAGCATCCTCTTTCAATATAGCCGTCAACACGACCAAACGTGTTTTTTGCAAAGAATAAAAAGATTGAATTGTACGCGTCAGTAACGTTCTAAAACTTCCTTAAGACTCCACAAGATAAATCCCAGAATGTTACTATAATACTAAAGTTATTAGAATGTCCGAACTCCAATGAAATTCCCTATAATCCCTAGAATCTCCTAAGAATTTCCACTGCCACCGAACTTCTGTTAAATATGTGACAGCCGGAATGTGATTAACCACATTCAAGGAGCGTGCTTTCTGTAAAACATGAAAGATATTTCGACAGAATTCGATTAAATAAGTTTAAGCAGAAGCATAGTGTAATCCCAGATCTAAACGTGGTGCAATATATGGTGCAGTATTCAGTGTAATTCATAATCCTACTACAAATCGAATTTTCAGTGGCATTTTTCCGGGGAGGTCAACATGAAGGGAACGGATTCAAACTTTTCTACCAAAAGTTTATTTCACGACAGAAAGTTTGTCAAGCTAAATAGGGTTGTTCTGATGCTTTTCAAGTCCTCAAAGGATTTATTACAAGAAAAATTCCATTGTATCAGGTTTAACAAAGCACCCAAGATTACTAAATCCCAGAGCAGTGGAATGATAGGCCAAGGCATTTTCTGTCACGCATCACGTTAGATACTCCTAGACCCCAACCAGACTCATGTGAACATTGGCTGGGTTACCGTAATGAATTACAACTTAACGCACGTGTGCCCTGTGGCGGAAATATTTACGATGATAGAAATAGCTCTTCAACATTTTCAAAGTCCTTTGAAAGGCGATATTATAAACTAAATTGAGCATAGAGGAGCCTACTTCGAGTTAATTTCCCCGGGCTTTTAAATGACTGCCTCCAGATGGCTTTTAATTAAAATATTAATTATGCACAGCCTAAACTTTTGTTAACGTCCTTTTCTGTAAATTTTGCACAAAGAGGCCAATTCAGAATCTCATTGGAAATTAATGTCTTTCTAATGCTAACCTTCTACTTCGAATGCAGAACGCCTACCTACATACATAGGACTTCACATATTGCGTTTTCGATCTCTTTCAAGCTTGTAAAATTCAATACACCAATTCAAAGTCTAAAAAAACATCTATTTGCTTTCATTGCGGATTAATTCCAACGAAAACAACAATTTTCTTCCATTATTTGTAAATAGGTTTTAATCCACAAAAAGAAAGCTTTTCAGAACGAATGTTGTTTTTGTTCGGACGGACGGATATTTTAGGCATCAGTAAGTAGATATTCATATTGTTATGAAAATAAATATATATATAAATATGATGAATTGAAGGTTAGGGACGGAAATCAGTGCCATTCTTCATTTGAGGTCATCCGGCCCGTAGGCTATTGTACCACTTCGACCTAAAGAGCCGATCTTAGCTATTTATTTTTTAATTCTCTGGAAAGTGAGTCCAGTAATATAAATAATGAACTTTTTCGGTGACAGCTGCATAACCTCAGTCTTTCCGAAGTGGCTTAGCCTTAATCTATACAAAACTTCACATTCATAGAGCTCATTGTCCTCTGTTTCAACCTTTTCCATGCAGAATCGGCATTGATCGTCTTAAAGAAGTCCATTTTAAACCTGGATAATTATTTCACTATTCTTTGTTCACCCATGCTTTCTAGCTATTACATTTGGTTCTTTGAATAGCCGCAGAAAGGTAGGGGTCCAATGAAGGGTGATCCTGCACCGTCCTTTGCAAGCTGATCTACATTCAGGAAGCTTCTCACAAGTTTATGAATCTCTGCCCACGTACAATGGATCCATATTTTTAGGCAGAGTTTTTTGAAAAATTTTGCAGTATGCAACTCCTGATAATCTTAAAAATCCAACATTCAGTTACGGGTATAAATTTATTTGAAAAGAGACCTAGATCCTCTGAGAATTGGGAATTGTCTGCTTACGGTTCAGTACACAGCGTTCCACTATTTCCCTTCTCCTTTTAAAAATTCCGCATTTGTATCCTTTTGTTAATCACCAGAAATTTCCACATCTGCTAATTTTACATTTCTGTCTGTGTTTATTTTGAAAGTTGGTAAATTTCCGCAAAATGTTGAGTAGAATTTATGAAAAGGAGAACTGTTAGCTGTAAGGCCAGCTGGTGAAAAATTTATTTAGGGAAACATATAAATCAGAGCACGTTTCCTTTCACCAACGACAAAGTTGAAAACTTTTAGGCGAATATGTTTAACACAACACCAACTGAGTCATGGAGTCATGTACATAGTGTGGTTTAGGGAAATTTTTTTAATTAAACAACATCAAACTCTATCACAGAAGTTATATAAAGCCTCATTAAAATTTTACTAACTCTAGCTGGTCTGCAAAAGGGTCATCTTGTTAAATTGAGTACATTTTCGGGTTTATCCTCTGCCACTTTAAATCATATGTGTCCGCGTGAATGAATGAATAGGTAAAAAAAAAATCCAAAAGAGTTGCAGAAGCTTGAAATAAATTATTAAATGTGGGCAATTTAACCGAAAATTTAATGAATAAATCTTTTGAATTTATAACGCACGGCTTGGGTCTGCTGTAAAATAAGTACAGATGCCTATTTAATTTCAACATTTTCATAGTTTTGCTGAAAATATTAAACGAAACGGCATTTCACAACACCATAAGAGAGAATTTATAAATGGGTTTTGGAGGGTGGAAAATGAATGTTAATATATTTATAATTACGAGTAGTCTTCAAAATCTGGAGATGAAAGCACTGTGTCCGGGAATTTTTGTTTAATCCACAAATTAAATTCGATTCATTTTAAAACAAGTAAAATGCAATGAATTTTTGGCGTATGCCAATTTTCGTAATTCTATGCGTTTTTAGAGCTTCACTTTAAGTGTTGTATATTTGATTATTTTTGTTATAATTTAAAAGCAAATTTTTAATCATGCATATTGACGATTACCTACATATGTTCAACAGTAATTCTAAATTTCATACATTAAACATGTGACGCAAACATTGAGAGGGGAGAGGATGAGAACTTTATTCTGATTTTGATACGACAGCGCTTTAACAAATCATACTATGCAAGTTACTTATCCAAGTAATTACACTCTTTAAGTTTACTTCAATTTTACATTGATGTAGGATAAAGTACCCAATAGTGAGCCCTGAACCCGTGATAAGCTCTCTTGGTAGGTTTCTTCGAAATATATGTAAATGCGTGCATTTGACAGTTTTACCGTTTTCTATGAACCATTTAACACAATCCATTACTTCAGTAAAAATCGTGCGTTTTGCTGTAATTTTGATAAGAAAGCCACAGAATTAATGTCAGTACAGCGCTTATAGGGAGCTATGTTTCAACATTATGTGCATTTTGCTCAATTTCCATTGTTACCAAATCAAACGCAATTCACATTATAAATTCCACGAAATGACACTTAATCGCTTAAAATGTGTCACTGGTAGCACCACACGCCCTTCAATCCGGCGTGTATCACGAGCACTTTAAGAGAAAATTACATGACTAACTAAATACAACATGAGCAGCATAAGAGAGCTCTCTTACTAGCAAAATGCCGCGCCGGGTTGAACGTGTTAAAAATAAAGTAGATGAGAGAATGGTTAGAAGCAAGCTGACATCAAACTCAAAAGAAAATGGAAAGAGAGTTGTGTACATAAAGAGACTATAATAACCGACTTTTCAAAGCAAGTAAGAGAATACACTGGTCATGGTCGGCAATGAGAGAAATGAGAAAAACAAAGAAATCAAATGAGCGACAAATCAAAGTGCGATGTTATCGTTTTATACTGGTTGTTTTTACCAGTGGTATTGAACGCTAAATTTATAAATGCCCGAAATGTAAGATAATTTTTATTCTTTATTTTGTTTTTATTGTAATTTACGAACAGCACTTAAATAAGAATTTCATAACCGAATAACAATTGTGATTGCAAGAAATTCAATTCCTATCCAGTGGAATTCAGCAAACGGCAATACTTTTCCTAATTTTCTTTGATTTCCTTCTCATTTATGTGAAAATACCTCGAAAGTTTCTAACTGTAATTTTGAAAATAAGCAAGAATCTTATTTGGAAGAAACATGAAAGTAAAGGAAGCAGATACCCTTAAAGCGCTCTACTAACATTAGTTTGAGGACATATGAGTTACATTGTAAATATTTTGTAAAATTTGTCATTAATAAATAGAGAGAAAATCCAGGAGGCGCATCTGTTGGTAAGTATTTTCAACACTTTCTAATAATGGACTACCATGTTCACAACTGATAGTTTGCAAGAATCGTACTTTAGTTAATTTCCAGCCCTAGAAAAACCACGTATACCTAGTATGTTTTACATTTTACCCAAAACTAAATAACTTTAAAAAAATTAATGGCTAAAACAGAAAAGTTGAAGATATATACTGAAAACCATTTATAGCTCGCCTTAAATAAAGTTATATGTGTTCTTTCCTGATATTTACATAAATTCTAATCAATTTAAACAATGTAAAGCAAAACCTTATACGTTTCCGTACGTTCAATGGTTCCAAGGTTATGATTTAATATGTACTTGTAGGTACTAATCCGGGCACAATTTTTTAGACGCCATATTTCTGTGGGTATGGCATATGGATCCTCTCTTCCTATACAATTTTTTTTTCTTAGAATGAGCCAAGCAATCACCCCTTAAAGGATTATCACCTCATACCGTATATATTAGGTTAGCATATATTTCATTACTCGTCAGTTAAATATGGTCGTTTATCGTACTGCCTTCAGTGTGTCCTCAAATACTTTATATGTGTAAATGAAAAATATATTCCTAATGTTAATTGAACGAAATTTTCACTTCGCTATGAGAAATAAATTTGATATTTCGATTATAAAAATCTGATTACTGCCCGAAATATTGAAAAGGTTTGTGCCTTGATTATAAAAAAATATTTCGTTGCTACCCAAAATATGGAAAAGGTTTGTTTATTTTCACCTCTCGCAATTTCTTCAGTTTACAATCTTCAGAATTTGAGAATTGAATTAGAACCCCACTCTTTAAATTCCCAGCATATAACACAGTTCTATTTGTACTGATTTGTCTTCTTTCATACGAAAGTCCTGTTAACAAGCAATAAATAAATATACAAATTTGCTCCTTTTGCAGGATTCAAGCGTATTTATTATGAGTATCCATGCCTAGGGAGAATTACCTTTCGCCTACCTTATGTTAAAAGAATAAACTTGTAAGAGGACCCTTGACTCTATTCAGTTCATGTTTTTCGATAACTTTGTCCGTCCGATATTTTATCTAAACGTTCTAGGTTAGGATAAAGATAAATAAGTCCCAAAACGTGTACAGAATACCTCACAGAAGCAATCGCACAAAAATTGTTGTCATCGGTTTTATTCTATTTCCGTCCATTCAGCATCAACGCAAAAAATTGTGAATAATTAAGACAAAGCCTTTGACCAATATTTCCCTATCCTTCGTTCCACTGTAAATTATTATTTCGTATTTTTCATTGTTATTCAAAGTGACAAGTGATTAACTGACGGTCTTTACAGCGTCGCCACTAATTGCAAGAGAATCCTTTAAATTTGGCGGAAAAATATTTTGAATTTTATTGTGATGACAACACAAAACGTTGCAAAAGAGAAACTTTCATCCCACGAAGGATAATTACGATATTTAGGGGGGATCATAAGCTGTCAGCAATTCTTACACAAATTATTCGGGTCTTTCACATCTGAGGATTAAAAGTCTTATATTGCTTCAAGTTAATGAAACATTTTCCATTTAATCTTAATAGACTGCGGGGATCACACTTGCATTACGAGGACGGAAATTTTATTCTGGAGCAGATTTGGTAAAAATTCAGTTAAGTAATTAAGAGTTATGCCATAATTAAAACTTTCCAAGTCGTTTCTGGTGAGCTATTTATTTCTTAATTTTTTTGATTACTTGAATTAATGTTCTGCAGATACAATAACGAAAAACTGTGGTTTCTTAAGGTGATAAAAACGTTCTTTATGGGTCCAATTACATTAAACCACGAGATCTAAGACTATAAAAAATTGGTGAAAAATAAACGAATAAATGAAGCTTTTATTAGGTTAACTTCTTAAATATCTTTTAAAACTATTAAAACTGTTTAAAAGAAATCTGGTCAACTGACGGCCAACAGATTACATTTTTCCATTCGCTGGGAACTAAATTGCATTAAAATTTATAGCAGTGCTGTAGAGTCTTTATTACTACGTTGAATTAGCTCTGTATATCTGCTCACAATATCTAGATTTGATGTAATAGAAAAGATATCCTGAGGTCATTTTAATGCTTCTCGTAATTAAATTAATTTTTTGAACTCTCTACTGCATAGATTTTATTGTTATGAATGTAGCCGTGGATTTTTTAAACACCATTTCGGAAAGCTTGAGGCATAAAAGTTTTTAGAAATTAATTGGAAAACTTGGTTTTTGTAGAAATGTAAATTAAATGCAATGAATTGAAAAATATTTTACTAACTCTAGGGAATTAAATGCTGTTTTGAATGGAACAACACTTCCAGAATTATTATTGCTCGAACAGTGTGTTCCCGTATACATTGAAGTATTTGCTCATATATAAAGTTTTAGCTCTAATTTAAATTGATGCAGAAACTATAATTTCTACATATTTTATTCTGTGCATAGTTACGAGACTGTTACTTTGAATATGATTTTTTTAATAGGTATGAATAAATTTGAATGGCGAGGACAATCTTTTTTAATTGTCAACCATAAGTAATTCCGAAAATATGGAGTTGGCAAGTTATAGAGGTCAAGCCTATGATGCACACAGCACACAGGCAAAAGGAAAGTTTGGAGAAGGGTAGCTTAGGACTTATTTTTAACCTGATAAATGTTTGTTTTACCCGACCACCTTTCTCCCCGCGAAAGTGAAGACCTTATTCTTGAAAGGATGGAGCTTCCGTTTGTGTAAACCTTCTGTGTTGTAGGCTATTGCTTAAAGGTACTTGCATATCGAAGCATGGATGCAAAGATTATCTTTCAAAACAAAATAATACAAAATTTGTGTATGTACTCAAATGTGGATATATTGGTTTTTGTTCGAAATAAATTGAGCTATGTTCAAAAGTAGTTACGAAAAATTGCAAAACCGAAATTTGCTTGGTGTATTTTTATTTTATTAAATTTAACTTTCAATAGAACTATGTCGTTCTAAACATAAAATTTACTGTAAATTAGAAAATCTCGGTTCCATGAAATGTACATGAATCTAACTTAATTTACAATATTGTTATTCACCCTTTACAACTAAGTTAGGAGAAACAATGCAACGAAGAGATAAAAAATTGACCTTAATTTAAACAGAAAATGATACAAATTTTCTAAAATGGGACAACGAATGGGACCATTCAGTGAAATGCATCTCAAAGATAAAATTCGAATTTCAAGTACACCAGAAGAAGCTTGTTGCACGATGTCTACTCCGTTGCACATTTTGTAACCATGAATTGTATGGTGTATGGTGCTACATCTAGAGAAGAGCAATTTACATTTGATGTGAATACAGGGTGAAGGGAAGAAAGTCTACGCTGTGGCAATATTCCCCTGGTCATGTTGCTCATCCCTTAAATCTGCACTACCAGCTTTGAGAAACAGTTGGCAGTAGTACAAAGACTTCCATATCTTTGATATGCTTCATGTACTTTCTTTGGTTGTACATAGCAGCACCAGAAATTAGTATTGATTTTTTGTTGTGAGCTCTGCTATCTCACTGCAGGCTTACGGATCTATATTTCGTAATAAGTATACCTATAAAAAATACATGGCCTATTTAAAAATTATCTTCAAATTAACTTTTGATTTCTTGTTGTGTTTTAAGAGACAAATTTTCTAACGAACATTATGCCATTTTATGTGCAAAGGTAGTCCTAATTTTATTTTAAATAAAGCTATCTTTAGATAAACCAAACATACTTACACAAAGTATTAATTTATACTGTTATTAATTATTCTTTTGCTCTTTTCTCCAAAATGTGACTGCACAATTAGATCTTGAGGAAAAAGCTATAATCCTCCTATACCTTTGACTTTTTTGAAGCTTTTACGTAATATAAAATAAAATAGACATTTTTTTTGTAAGAGATAGAATTTGGCTTTACCCTAATTTATAACACTTTTCCTATTTTCGATTAGATAAATGTTTACATTAATAGCACAACTTCTAAATTTGGCTAAGGAGTTGCCCCCCTCCTCCTCTTTTCAAGAATTGACTTATTCTTAGATCCTTTATTAACAAAATTAACAATCTCTGGTTGGCTTGATTAGATATTATTTTCGTGGGAGCTATTTGAAAGTTGCGTTTAAGTCTCTCCTTGAAAATCTCGAGAGAACCAAAATTAAGTGGTAGATCATTCCACAGACGAATGCTTCGAATAAATGCGAAGTAAATGCTTTCATAGGTGGTTTTCTAAAAATTCAGAATAATCAGATTTTCATTTCCAGCAGAATGTAGGAATTCCAGACGTTCCAGTAGGTATTCAGCAGGTCTTCAAGGTACAACCAATCAGCCAGCGCGCACTTTGTTGTCATTAAACTGCGTTTACCCAGCGAATCAAAAGTACACTTAGCAACCTCTTTTCTCGATGCATTTTATGTTGAACGAGTAAATTTTGTGTTTGTAGAGAGATTGTCGATTGTGAAATACCAGAAATAGCCTTTATTTACGTGTGTGTTAGTGTGTTGCATTTCGTAAAATAGAAAAGGGTTTTGAGGAACAAGTGATTGCAGTATCCTTCTCTTCCCTGTGCTCTCTTACCTAAAAATCTGGTTTTACCTGAGTAGGGACAACAAAGTGGCGCTGGCTGAATGAGTGATAGAGATAGTCTATAGAGTGATAAATGGTCACATCTTTTCAGACCAAAAACCAAACGAATGCAGTGGTTGAAGTCCATCTTCATTCTGTGAGAGCAACAGTTTTTTAGCCTACCGAAAGAAAAGTAGAGTCAAAGCAATGCCCTAACTAGTCCGAGACGCATTTCTTTTAAAAATACATTTAGTGATAAATTCAGCTATAAATATAAATAAATAAATAAATATAAATCCCCGTAGATTTCTTCAATAACAGAGATAAACATGATCACAGCAATTGACTATCCGATCATCTGATGTTAGCTGATTATTATGCATGATCAAGAAATCTATAGACCACTTGTATATTTGATTAAGATTATCGTTCACTTGAGCAAAACAGTCTTCCAACAGCCCGATAGGATCTGCTAAAGTAAAACTGAACGTCATTTTTAAATCTACCACAGCTTCCGGAAGATCATTTATAAAAATGCTGAAAAGAAGGGGACTAAGTATACATATTTGCGGTACTCCATAGGAAATTAAGATAAAATCGTAAAGAATATCAGCCAACCTAACCAGTTGCCATCTATCACATAGAAATATCATAACAAACTGGAGAACAGAAGAAGAAAAGCCATATCTTTTAATAAAAGTTTGTTGTGAATTGCGTACTCCAAGTGACCAACGATTCCTGCTACCAGATACTTTCCGGGTATCATTCTAGGCGATCATTCGAGTTTCGATATGCAAGCACCACTCTAAGGCTTCATTTAGGTCAAAGAAAAATTTTTAGTATTCTGAAAAATTCTAGGGAGGTATTACCTTTTAAAAAAAGTCCTTATTAGAATTTAAACTGTCTGATATGAACCTTCGCTTTATAGTATTTATCCCTATAATCTCTTCTTACAAATTTTAAAATATTTGTAAGATTTCCTACGAAATAATAATTAAATCAAAAATTTTAAATATCATAAATTAGGAAATTTCTCATGCGGAGTTTCAATTTAAAAGTTATCTAAGACTTTCTTTCGCCGCATCAAAGAAATTTAATAGCGTGAAAGTTATGTCTTTGTGCACCATAAAAGCATCCTTGACTCTTTCAAATTGCCGAAGTAACCTAAATTCACTCAACGTAATTTATAATCAAATTAACCAAAATACGTATGTCGTACTTATGTATTTTCATTTCCTTCAATGATTAAAGGCTAAAAACCTGGTAATATTGGTTCTGGCCTATAAAGATTAAAGGATTCAAGAAGGATCTTTCAATTAGATTAGGGTTGAACATAATAAGTCACTTGGAAAGGACATGGCCTAAACTCAAACAAGAAGAGTTACTGTACTTGCTTTCTGCAGAAATTTTTCCTTAGGCTTTAAAACATTTTAACATCCTTAAGCACTGAAAAGAAGTTACAAACCCTCCTTCAAGTTAGGAGATTTTAGTGAATATATCACCACCTTCTAGGATATTCATATAACATAACTTGTGCACTAGGAGCAAATTACAGTAATTAAAATATTATTCAACAATTTCCATGGAGTCCTTCCGTTCTTCTTCAAGTTCATGAGTATTTGGGTCAAGAAAGTTCAGCAAGATAACGCATTACTAGTTTAAGGGTATACCGAGTCAGCCATCATATAAATACACACATAAACACTAAAATTTATAGTGTAGGATGTGTGGGGGTTATATGCAAATATTTCCACGAGAGTGCACAGCAATGTCGAAATTGCTTGATGGCAAGACTTTGGGTTCATCCTTAAGGATATTGCTCGTACTTGAGCTCATAAACATGGCCACTTGAAGACGAAAGATTTTTGGAAAAGATTTTATGTGCACACATTACGATGTCAGTCTCTGCTCCTGTACTCTACTGCTAGTCTATACCACAGAATGAGTTGAAAAAATGATGATGCATTTCTTAGAGGTTTACCAGACCTTGCAATCCAATTTATTTTGGGAGTCTTTCTCGAAACTTTCCTGAATTCATAGGATTTCTTGTGATCCACTTAACTCAAGTGAACCTTAAAAGTGTTCCTGTTAAAAAGTTTTTCATGCAGCTCAAAGGAAACAACAGTAAGGACGAAAAAACTAAATTTTTATGTAAGAAAGCTTTTCTAAATTTTTTCGCGAGCTTAAATACATTGAATTAATGAGTACTGTTCTAATTTAGGACTAACTTTTTGTTACGGTCGAGTTAGCTGGAATTACTCTTTTAAAAATTATTTTTCCACTACTCGCTCTTCAGACTTTTCATTTCCTTTCATTTCTTTTTCGCTTTTGTTGTACTGAGTAACTTTTTTGCTGGAGGATATTTATTGTATAACTGTCCGTGGATTTGGCTTACATCAGTCCAAAACAAGGCAAAATATCTTTCCACAGAATTAACACTTTTAATAAAATACTATTCCATCTTTACGCTATATTTATATTTAGATGATAGTCCACACCACAGTATCCTGCTTTAGGAGTATTTTTATGTAATTTTAAGCTTTTGTGCGAAAAGTAAAAACATTTAAGGACAATTTTAAAACGGGATAAAAATTAAATCTACAAAACTAGGTTACTACTTCACAAAATATGCAGTAACACGAGATATACTATATTAAAATTTTACCTCTTACATTTTGTTTACACTGTGACAAAATTAAGTAATTTCGTAGAGACAATTTGAAGTATATCTCAGCTACCAGAAATTTTATATGAAATTAAACTGAATATTATCTTCTCTTATCTGCTTGACGGTAACCTGTACTTCGAGTAGAGGGTAGTCAGTCGTAGAGTGAAATTTCCATCCAATTTCCATCCATAAGCCAAAAATTTTATAGATATATGTTTCAAATGAGACAACACTGGCAGTACTCAACTTTTCTCAAGGCAAAAAATTTCTTAACGAAAATCATATTTATTTATAGTAAAGAGGCGTTTTTAAATCCTAATTATTCCATGTAGATCCCTTTCCGTAGCCATTACGCATATGATTGCACCTGTTTTAGAAAAATTATATATGATAATCGCTAATTCTTTAAGTCAAAACTCTTATATTCGAAGAATGGCGTAGATGTCTTCCGAAACGATCGATTGATAACTTAACAAATCAGTGATAGGAGTACTTTAGTGTAAAAATAAGGTGCACTCCGATCACATTTGTAATTTTTTATTCTTAACCAAATACCCGGAACTCCTCAGAAATTCAACCGCTCCTATTCCCATAATATTTATTATGTACATGTAACAATTTACACTCCTTAAGTTCATCTGAATGCTTACTATACACTGTTGAAGACAAAATAGAGAATCAGTAATATAAAAAATATTGTTCCTCATTTGAAGAAGGTAACGCTTTCCTCAAGGGTATTGTCATATGTGTGGAAAAACAATAATTTTACAATGTGTTCTTTCTTTTGATGATTTTTCGTACCAGGGTTACCCCGCTTTCCCTCGGGCTATAAGTAGAAAAGTGAAAAAATTTACTTACAACTCTATTCCCGAGATGCTGTTAGCTGTAATTTAGTATCATATCATGGGAGTACCACGAAAAGAACTCCACAGTCATTTCAGGAGGGTGCACAGTGTTGTGTTCGTTATCAAGCAATTTTCTCCAAAATTCACATTATCGTTCCATTTTGTAAGATTATTAATTTCAAGGAATTATGGAGAATTAATTTTCATAAGCGTAAAAGTGCCACAATATTCCAGCTTAAAGAATATGTTGGCTTTAATTTCATATGCAGTCAGTATCTCGGCACATAGCACTTACAGACATTGCACCCTAGAGCATAGTTCGGATATTGTAAGTTAAAAGTTTTACGGCTAGTATAATAGCCTGAACAGTATCTAGCGAAACTTGTTGGAGAATCTGTTTAAGTTTCAACATTAAATTCCTTTTAGAGCCCTCACATGTTGGTTATCCAATTTTAGAGATTGCGTTACTGCCAGCCATCGATTGTAATCTATCATCTTGCATAGACGACCAACTTAAAAGTTTTAATAAAAATGCAGATGAACCACCCTGAAATGGTTTTATGTTGGATATTTTTAGTTTTACGACGGTTCAAAACAAATTGAGGGAGTGATAACCCCTTAATTTCCTCAGAATTTGCTGGGACATGAACGTAAATCCTTCCTAAATCTGAAAGTACTCGTGCTGGAAAATCCTGCAGGGAATTATTTTTGTTATGAGTGAAGAAGGTGGTCACCTGTTGGTAACATATGTAAGCTTTTTTCCCATCGTATATTATAGATAGGTCGTTTTTCCTGTTCGATCAGTCTCTACTTTTATGACACTCATAAAATTTGATAGTAGAGAAAATGGCATTATAGTCAGGATGTCAAGGAAATGGCTTGAGACCGCAGATGAATCGTAAAATTCGTGTTATGGTAACTTTACAGGTTTCGACGAAAATTGAGAGCGTAAACTTTTAATGATCTTGATAACTTGCTTAATAGTTAAGCCATTGAGTCACATAATTAATTATTGCACTTATATTTCACATAAGTGTTTTGTTTAAACATAAAATACAAAATAGAAATAGGAGAATTAAAGATGTTTCATGTAAATAATGATTTCGAAATTTAGAAACACAGAAGTGAAGCAAAAAGAAGGAGATTTGGTTCCAGTTACATGCTATCAATATTTGTTTTAAAACAATAATAGAGTACCACGTAATCCTTACTTTCAAATGAGGGTATGGAAATTTCCACAGTCTATGTTTCTTATAAAAATGGAACAAACTTATCAAAAAAAAAAACAAATACGATAAAATCTTTTTATATAAAATTTCCATTTAGAAATTCCCTCCAATTTCTTGCAAACGAATATCTGTTGATAAATGTCCATTAAATGTGCCAACGAACTTCATTGAAAATCCTTTAGCATATTCCAGGAATTAATTAAATGTGCTCACAAAATATACTTAAAGGACATTGTAAAGTATCTGAGGCTACTACACTGAAATATTTAATCCTCATTAGGATCTTAGCCACATAACCACTGGCAGAAACTTGCTAAATTCATTTCATCGACTGCTCTGAAAGGTTAATTGATTTAATTGGATTAGTTTTCTCAGTGGTACTGATGCCTTTGAATCTAAAATGTCGAGTAGCTATTTAACCAGATGCTACATTAAACATAGCTTTCAAAACTGTCTAGAGTCACACAGACAAATTAATTTTGGAGCAAACCTTCGTCAATTGAATACCTCTAAAATTTTCATGAAAAACAGCAACCCCGAATTCTGTAAATTATTCAGAATCTGTGAGCGTGTAATAAACTTTTTGAGGTATTTACCCCAAAAATTTAGTAAAGCTGTCTCAGGTATGAAGACCTATTTAAAATGAACTTCCATTCTGATTAATTATTCGTTACGAGAATTCTTCGAATGAATTGTACTCGTATTTATGATCCCATTGTGACTAATTCATCAGATCCCTCAGCCCCACTCCACACATCACTCAATCAAGCTTTATAGAGTACAAAGTGAGCTGTTTTGGGAATTTAAGAGGCCGTTTCTTCATCAAGGACTAAAGTGATAAAACGTTCAAACAAGTGATAAGTAATCAAAGAGGCGTTGTGTAAGAGCATGTTAAAGACGTATTAATAGTGCGGTGAGTGCGGTGCTTATAATGAGGCATTTGTGCAAACCTAATAAAACAGCAGAATCCTTCTTTGCCCCGAGCTAAACAACCCCGCAAACATGGAGGTGATTGTATATATTATGCCAAAGGTTACATTGGCATAAACTTAGCGGCAGAAGTTAAGACTCACATTAAACACAGAGACTGTCACTTATTTGCTTAATAAAGTTAATAATAATGTTGGTGATTGCTTCAAAGCAGTGGTTAAGCCCAATGGGTTCATGTACATACTTATAGTTTTTAAATAAAAAGGACACTTAATTTAGAGCAAATCTTGCCTGAAGGATAAAAGACAAAAATTGATCTTGATATTGGAATTACATATAACATATATTTGGTATGGGGCTTATTGATGACTGCCAGATCACATGGTATAAAGCATTTTCTGGTCGGGACTCAATAAATTTTTTCATATTTTTAAATTTGGATCATCATCAGGAAAGTACTGTTATCCTGACCTTTTGTAATCTATGAACAAAAATGAGATGGAAAAGTATTTATCCGAATCCAATTTTCCTTAAATTTGAAAGTGTTTTTGAAAGTGTTTTTTAGGAAAGGATAAACAATATAAAATAATATGCAAAATTTTGAACTTCACGGTATTCTCATTCAAAATTATCAAATTGGTTGGTTTTTTGACTATTATTTTGGTCAACAATATGTTCAAACAAAGAGAATAAGTTAATTTTTCTCTTAAAATTGATTGAGCAGCTGGTGAGGTTTCCAAGAGGCAAAGCATTCTACCGTTAGACATGTATATGTTTTTCTTAAATACATTGTTTCTTCGACAAAAGTGTAATGTGTGAAGACAAAGCCGAAATTGGCCATTTTAACACCAGTTTAGGCTTTTTAACTCCAAATCCAAAGTCAAAAACTGACATCAGCCTTTCTTGAACTCATTTAACAGATATAAACCAGTGGATGTGCGGATTTTAAATGTATTGGTAATTGAAACTTTGTTTTAAAAAATGGTTGTCAGGGATAGCCGCAGTCATCTGTGGGTTCATTATTAACTTTAATAATTACCTCGACAGAAAATTTCAGAAATTGTACACAAGGAACCATTTTTATACATGATTTGACTCTTTTAGTTTAAAGAATGGCAGAAAGTAAAATTTTAAAATACGTTCAGGAAGCTAAATTGAGTACAATGGACTCTTTTAAAAAAAGGAGGATCAGGAAGCCATTTCGATCCAATAGATTCTAACTTTAGAGAAGGCGAGATTTTCCTTATGGAAGGAAATATTTTTGTTTTCTGTCAAGAAATTGACCACAAGACTGAAACCTTCAGTCAAAAGTAACTTCCCAAGCAAAGAGTGGTATTCGGGATTAATGACGAAGCATTCAATATTTCCTAAAACTTGACAAAGAATGTAAGGGGATTTCCAAGGAGAATAATGTGAAATGCTTTGAAGCGACCGGGAAATATTGCAAAGAACAAGAAGTATTTGGATGAAAAGAGAATTAAAAAAAGTCTTAATGATCCCAGCAAAATTTCTTAATTATGATAAAATGTGCTTCTACTTGAATCCCGAAATTGGGAAAGTTTTGGGGGCAACCAGGTACAAAATGTGTTTGTTAAGGAACTGAAAATGATGAAGAGGAAAAATGGACACATTAATTACTGCAAACGCTTCTGGGGTTATTATTCTTGCTTTGATTTGTTGCAAGAAAACAATTTTTTATTCGTTTTTCGTTTATTATAGCTAAGAAATACAACATACATTTTCAGGTACAGGGTACTAGTAGTCCAGGGATGATAGTCTCCTAAATTTTTCTGTTCCAGAATTAATTTAGAAGTTTTCTGAAACAATAGTTTCCAGCTATCCTCGGACTCTATAGTTATGAAGCGATTTAGATGCTTCCTTCAGTAATGTCGTCTGTCGTATCCTTGCAAATCATTGTTAAAAAATTTACATTCTTAATTCCGGGGGAAAATTGGAAGAGTTACCCGGATACCTGGTTATGTGCTTTAATTTTTATTCTAGATTGTTTTACACTTTGGCTATTTTTTTATTTATTTTGTGCACTACCTGTGCTATAAAAAGATGAGTATTGTATTGCCCTTTGTGCTTACTAATAACTTTCGAATGTGGGCTTAAAAAATGTGGAGACTCTTCGTCCTAATGAGGCTGCATGATATGGGACTTCAGTGAAATACTAGGAACCGAATTTCTCGAGTACACGACAAATATCCCAATTTTACAAATTATAAGCTCCTCTCTGCTTCTCTTGAGTAGCAAATTATCCAGGAAATACAAACTGCTTAAAAATGTACACAAGCCTTTCAAATAAATCCCAAAAAATTGTCAAAAATACACACTGCTTGCTTATACTCAAGTCATCTCATATGCTTTATCCTTAAATCATCTTAGCGACAGGCACGTGCTTGAATTGATGAAGGTACAACGTCTTTCGAATAAGGAAAGGGTGATGAATATATTCCACCATGGATGTTATTTACATCGGCACACAATTAAAAGTGTGGAAGTGGTAAACCTGGTATTAAAGACGAAAGGAGCAAACCCTTCTTCAAACACTACAGATTATTGAGAGCTTGATAAATGGCAGTCATTACCACCGCGTAATGCCATAAGATTAACATGTTTTGGAGAAGGTGGGGTGAAATTAATTGGTGTTTATTCTCGAGGTTTTGAAATCTGAGGTTGTGCTGTAATTTGGGCATGTGTGAAATGTTTTTTAATATAGTTCAAGTAGCAATCACTTGAAAAATAAAGAAAACATTTTAGAGCTTCGAGTAAATAAAATAAGATGAAATTAGAGTATAGTGTGTATTTTAAATAACAACTCGATTTTGTGAAAATGAGACAACAGAGAAAATCTAGACCATTTTATAGCATCTCTGAGATATTCAAAAATTTTGATAATTTGTTTAAAACTGTAAACTGTAAGGAAAACCCAAATATGCTACAGCTCTCTTTATGTGAACATATCTACAACATTTGTATACAAAAGGCAAGGTCAGTTCAAATTCATTGTACGATGAGGAGTATATTCTTGAATTTTTACTTTAGTAATGATTTTTCTTGATTGTGAATAATGTAGTACTAGATTCAGTGATAATGAATCGCAGGAAAACTTTACCAAACAAAAGATTTTGTCTTTTTCAAAGAAAAAATTTGTTAAAATGCGAATTGAATAGATTAACAAAGATTAAGGCAAGCAGGCTATATTTATGAAATTATAGCACATTTCGGAACTTCAGCCTATATCAGAATTAATCGGCACATTATTTAGCTATGTTCACATCTGTTCAGGAAGGAATTACAAAGGAAACCTAAATTACTTCTGCTTCAAGTGCGATATTATTACGCGGTAGGGCAAACTTCCTGGAGAAATGATTGGTGGAAAACATCTACCTCACACAAAAAGAAAATTTATTTTCATGACCTTGATGGTATCAGTTAGCTTTTATTATCAGAATTTCGTAAAAAAAGAACATCTTTTTGCGCTGACGGCATAGTCCTTTAGGCGATTGTTCGAGATGGAATGCATGATAAATTATAAAAACTATATATATATATATATATGCAAAACGTGTGGATACTCACTTGTAATTATCGTTCTAATGTTTAAGGTATTGGATCTTTCAACACGACAACATATTAGTATTAAGTTGTTGCACATGATATGTCGGATATTTTATAGGAACTTTAAAAGACTGTTCCCCGTTTTGCACATATATTTATTAATCAAAATAGGCACCATTAGATGCCTCCCAACGTGATACAAGCGCGTTTATGCCAGTTTTGTAGAAATCCGAATTTGAGGACTGAAGGAATTCGTCGAAGGCGATTTTGATGGCCTCTTCTTTATTGAATTGTTTCCCTGCCAAAAAGTGATCTAAATGTTTGAAGAAGTGGTAGTCGGTTAACGACAAGTCCGGTGAGTAAGGCGGATGAGAAAGAATTTCATACTACAACACGTGTCCCGCCAAGGTCAACGAACCTAGTTGTAGCATAAGAGCCAGGTATACTACTAAGGAACTCCAGCTCTCGACCACCGCCAAGGCAATGAAGTCGTACGGGGACAATGTCACGGGTGTAGCAGGCGATTATGAAGCTGACAATTTATATTATATTTATGATCAGCAAAGAGCGATTCAATAATGCCAAAAAGGAAGTAGGCTGACCTAAGGAATAATTTTAAAATTCGTTTTTCTTTGTTTGTTACATTTTTGATTAGTTGGTAGTAAATAAGTAAGATTAATAATGTATAAAAATATTATTATTGTCGGTGGGATATGTACGTATATATGTTGTCATGATGTTCAAAATTTCCCGGTATAATATACCTGCAAAGTTACACAACTGAATACCTCGCAATGGTATGAGCAAATTGTGACTAAGCATTAATAAAGTGAAATGTACTAAAAATTGAGATTCTGTAACCACTACCTCGTTTCAAAATATAAAAACTATTACGATTATCGGTCATTGAATTTAAAGTATTTGTGTATAAGGGCATCTATGATAAACAATTTCTCGTCCAGAGTAAGTTCATGCGAAGAAAGGTATATGAAAATTCCATAGGAAATGGTCTTCGTCCTCTTTTTACAACAAATATGATATGATATCAAATTTCAAACTTATTCCACTTGTAAATAAAAAACCATTTTTCCGGAGTGTCATCTAACCTTTTTTTTGATACGAAAGGTAAAAAACCACAAAAAGTTGCCAACCAATAGAAATAATTGTATTTATATTGTACAGTACGAAAAACCCTGCTTATCTTATCATCCTCTAGCTAAAATCTCAATCCTCTTTTAATCGTGAAAATCAAATTCCTTATCCTGGTTAAAAATTCTGTGCTAGTACCTGGATTTGTTTTGTTTTCCGGTAATTTAAACAACCTTTACTAATATAGCAAGCAAATCACGTCAGCATAATTTCGCTGAAAATTCCGACCCTTATATTGAAGAAGAAATATTTGTTGAATAAAAGGTGAATGGGATGAAAACTAGGGGATGAAGACGGAAGGTGAAAGAAAGCAGTCCTCCCCTTTTGTATACAAGTGATTTAATCTGTCAAAGTATCGACTCCCACAACTAACTCCGTTTCCACCCATTAAATTCAACCTAAAATAAAATCAGAAAATCTAATGACTTCCTGATGGGCAGGATTTTGTAATTCAACGATGATTTTTAGGGACGTTTTTAAGGAGGGTACTCCATTTATTTATCAATTGATTGTTAAATCAACAATTTTGGGATATAAATTGAGATGACGTGCTCATCACTTTTATTGTGAATTACGTTTCGAATGTGAATAGAATTTGGTCCTCAAGAAAGATGTTTTCTTAAGAAAACATTTTTCTTATTTTTAATATCTTTCTTTCTATAGCTCGTCCATGTTATAATCATAAAAATTCAATAAATCTTGAATGTCGTCCCTGGGGCAGCGGTAATAGAAACGTGATCAAATAAAGTTCGAAAATTTACGTTGCTTTTCGCCTCTAAGACGATATGGGAAGGGAGGCTGTCTACCTCAATTATTTGGGAAATTTTCTGATTTCTCTTAATTGCTTCTCTTATATTTTGAGAAAATTTCCTACATTCGGAAGTGATGGATTTTCACTTTGTAAACAAGTAAAAGTGTGTGAACAAGCCTTAATTATTGTTTTTAAATCTCATTTCCACCATGATGATTTTTGATATCCCAACATTTGTTCTAATTATTTTTACAATTTGTCTTACAGTTCGATATAATATAAATATAAAAACAGATATGGAAGAAAGTTTAGAGAAAATAAAATTAGCAAGAAAATCAAAATTTTGTTTTCACTGAATCACAGCTCGAATTTGCCAGACAATTCCACCAGACACCAGACGTTTCTGATTTGAAGGAAAGCCAATTACTTAACTCTTCATAATATACCCTATCTATCACACAGGGTATAAAAATTTACACTAAGGCTATTTTACAAAAACAAACTAGATCTAAAGTTTGAAAGATTGGTGACCTAACCATAATTCATAAAATGGAGAAAATCTTTTGGTCAAGGGATTTTTATTTGAGTATTATCAGAGTTATTTTCCTTTAAAGAAATCCAAAATAAAGAAACTTTTCACTTAAGTCCATAATTCGTTCTTCTCTTTACGGTTTTCTTGACAACGGCTCGCTTCGGCATTATGGGATATTCCCTGATCCCTGACTACACCATAAAAATGGAAAAAAATTCTCTTCTATGAAGGACAGACATATTTTCCGATTTGCATGTATACATTTCACTATATTAAGAACAATTTATAGACAAGTTAAAGTCATTTCATGTTGAAAAGACACAACAAAATGTTAATGAATTCCTCGGAAAATCTCGTGAGTTACATTCCTCCGCACCATCCCCGTATCTTGCTTTATTGTTCACAAAGTTTCCCCATGTAAATTAGTCTATGGTAAAGGGTGTTATGCTACTAACGACACCAAATGATACTCCGAATCTAAAATCAAATTGTAGTAATTATTACAGGAATTCAAAACATTTACCGCAGGGCATTACCACACTGAATAACCTAACTTACCGAACCACTTTACCGCGTAGATACTGCGGAACCAGACCATTACATTCAGTTGCGTTGTAACGCCAATCGCGATCTGCGTATTTATGGACGTCAAGCTGATATAATTAGTGACGAGATGGGGAAATTGGGGTGCAATTCACGTTTCAGTATGCTAATTCAATGACCAGTGGTCAACAATCAATTCGAAGCCTGCAACCACTACCTCAACCGATGTTTAGTCCGTGTGCAAATTTACAAAGATAAAACGTGCTAATTTGAAATCTATCGAAATGTAAAATGATTCTCGGAGCGCACTTCTCTTGTGTACTAAACTAATTAGGAAAGTTTTTAAAGAGGAAATGCTTTTTTGTAGCGTGTAATTGCAAGAATATGGATGCTTAGGTCGTCTAGGATATGTTTTCTCAAAACTTAACAGACACTAAATAACTAAAAATTTTAAACGTAAATTAATTGTTCAGTGATACGAATACTACTTAATCACATGCAATTATTTGCAGTATCATACCACAAGAAGGTTACGTCTTGATATGAACGGACTTCGCAAATCTGTTGAAATTTTACAGGGAACCAAATTTATCTTTTTATTTTTATCTTTATCTTTACAGAAACCAGATTTCAAGCAGATGGAAATGTAAGACAAAAATCTGTCTTTCCCTTCGTCTTGGAAATTTTTGCTTTCAATTTGGATGGGATAAAGATCAGAAAATTTCAAGATATTTCAACTTCGGGAAACCACTGAAGATACAGCAACTGTAAAACAAAAGTAGAAAACTAATCAAAGGTAGAAATGCTACTTATCCAAGCACGTTTACAATAATCCCATCTACTCCATTATTCGGATAGTAGCAGATAGGCAGAAAAGGTTTTTCTAGTTCATAATTTTTAATTCTTTCCTTTTCCATGAGTTTATAAAGGACGTCACAGTGGTATAGATAGCACTTAAATTCGTGTAAAATACTATAAAAATATACGTTTTTTGGCACTTACATGCAGGTATACGCTAATGCATGCAAAAATTGATATAATTTTTGCAATGTTGTTCTAAACGTTACCTATGCTACATTTTTAAATGATTTGCTTAAATAAAATTCCGGAGCCACTTGTTAATACTTTGTATTCCTTTTTCTATAAGAGTCTTGATACTTTGCACAAAGGAAATTCAAAAAATTCTCGACACGAAATATGATAAATTTTCTGCCTTGCTTAAAGAGTAATTTTTAGAACCCATTTTGATTAGCTTAAATTAGCTTAAAATGGGCGCGATTCATCCAGTCTACTTAAAATTTGTTGTAATAATTCCACCTCGACCACCTCGTATAATTAAGCAAGCCCCTGGAATTGAATTTTTAAGTTTTTAATGCGCAATTTTCCCTACCACTTTAATTGGATAATCTCTTGCCCGAGCTGGTTATATTTGGTCGTTTTGTTCATTTAATCAGAATGTCACCCTTTTGAACACAACAATTTTGGCGGCTTTGTGGAACATTTGCATTTCACCCTTAACGAAATTTTAAATGATAATTGACATCTGAATTGAGGATTTTAAAGGGTAAAATAGGCCGGGTAATAAGTGTACAATTCGAAGACTCAAAAAAAGAAGAACTGTTTAAATTAAGCCAGAAATTGGGAAATTAAAATTTCACGTTCAATTTAATTTCATAAAAATGAAGAAGCTGCGACGATGAGAAATGTGATTGTCTTCAAAATCATTTTAAATAAATTACTGATTTAAATTTTAAATTTATTAGCACCACAGAAATGAGGGGTTTGAATTTTGACAGAGATTGACAGACAGGACAAAATTATTTCTGTTAAATCTGTGAATATAAAATTGTTATGAATGGATATTAGGGTGTGGTTTAGAAAAATGTCAATCAAATCGTGGTGTTCGATTCGGTCGTTTCAGTTTTGTGATAATATTATTATTCAAGGCTTTTTTTAACGATATCGATTCTGTTATGTCAAGAATAATTCTGGATATGGACGGCATTTCATGATATATAAAAAATAGAAATAAATCTCATATAAGCATTAAAATATAAATGATTACAAAAAAAACTAAATAAAGAACGTTAAAAATTGAAAATACAAAAACAACTGATAGACGTGAGAGACGTACATCATATGAGAAGATACAAAAAGCACGCCCTTTTGGAATTTCGTGGGGGATAATCTTGTCAAGTCAAGCTTACTTAGAGTGCTTAGAAGCGATCTTATATGGGATCACTGAGTTTGTTCCAAAAACATAAGAGATAACATGAAGGTCTAGGAACCTCGTTTTTCGAAACACTTATCTATCACCTTGTTGCTTGATGCAACCCCTTTTCGCTAATGGTGAGGCCTTCGGATCGGACTTCCAGTCTTAGGAACTTGTTTGTTCCTTATTTTTGCCTGATAGTTTGTCCCTCCGTCTTTGTTCTTGCCTCTCCTAACATGTACGCTTCTATCTGGTAGCAAAATATGGTTTGGCAACTACTCATCTAGACGATGTCCGGCTTTGCTGTTATCTACACCTTCATTGCAGTGCCTTTGGGTCGTCACTTTCGCCCTTGTTGTGGAAACCGACAATTGCGAAGACCCAGTAAGTCTGGTCACCCTATTCCCACATTTTTCCTTTAGCAGTACATCCCTCGCCCTCAGTTTTATTTTATTAAAATAATAAAAAGGAAGCTCCAATGGAAATTTTTATTTCTTACCTACCAAGCAATCAATGTTCCATTTTTCTAAATATAAATCTCTTGTATGTAGGTTTTATTACTTCTATACAACCATTTCATTCCCCGTCATATACATATATATTTTCGTTACAAAAAACAAAGACTCTTTTCAAGGCACTACGCCGGAGGATATTTTCGGGTTCTATAAAATCTTCAGGACAAGCTAATTTCAGGACTCTTCTACGAACAACAATGAGATGTTCTGGTAAAAGAACAAATTACTTAAAATTTCCCTTCTGAATAAATCTCCACCAAGATATCATTCTGGTTGTAATAATACTAAGCGAACCCATCTTATGACCCCATAGGTATATTTCAGTTTCATGTGTATCCCTTGCTTTAGCGTTTTATTTCCGGTACAACGTATCATCCTGTACACTGAGAAAACCCGAGATAAGCGTGTAATTAGACTTTTCACAAATGAAAGTAGAAAATTAGCCAGTAAGGATGTTTCAGGAATTTCTCATTTCATGCTCACATAGTACTTACAGGACTTTTTAAGTGTCGCTCCAACATGCCAAGTTAATTAAAATTATGGTTGTCGTATATTTGCTTGGATGGGTGTATAAAATGCGGTCGTCAGTTGTCACATGCAGAGTTATTCCTGAATACTGACACCCACAGTATCCTGCATGATTATCCCGCCCGGAGAATTAAAAGTTCCTTATTTGCGCTTATTAAAAGTCCATCCTTAGAAAGCAAGGATAACAGTGTTTGCATAAAGAAGGGAAGTGATGGCAGCTTCATGCTGCGAAAACTATACAATTATTAATTAAATTCTGCTTTTAGATGACATTATAAAAGCCTTCTTCACGTGAGCAATTTATGGCGTTTTATTGCTGGAAATAAAATATTTCCAGAAAGCCAAAAATTAATCCCGAATTCTGGTAAAGTTTCGTACAGAGCCTTCTGTTAAGTATCAAATACTCTCCGGAATCTATTTATTCTGTGCCAGTACGCATAATTAGGGGCTTTATTGAGTGGAGACAGGAGTTTAGTCATTTGAAGAGGGCGAAAATTCGTTACTCGCATTTTAATTGTATATTAGATGGAATTAATATGAAAGCATAAAGGAGGAACAGTAGGAACAGTAGTAAAGCCCACAGATTTTCCTTGCTTCATTACAATAAGTGGTATTGTTTCGCATCAATATATAAATGTACCTAAAGGGATTGAAATAATATTAAATTATGTTTGACTACCAGCAAAATTCATTCAACTCCATTTTTTTTAAATACCATATTTCCAGCTGCCTTTAGGATATTTTATTTTATTGGTGAGTGCCTTTAAAGTTTAATAGGAAAGTGATATTTATAGGAAAAAGTAATTATTAAAAGCAATGAATAAACATTGAGAACAGCGCCTTCTGGGATAGAAGGGAAACTCTATTATAAATATTTGATATGAAATTTTTTAAATTGCTGATATTGAATATTCCCATAATTATAAGAGTTTTCGGTTTTATGAACCATCCTATCAGTGATTGCCAGGATGGTCTTCGTGCTGATCACTCAACTAACAATCTATTATTATTTTCATCCAAAGTTGGAATCATCATCTAGATGTTTCTAAGACCTTGGATTGAATCTACAGTTTTTAAATTAAATTCACCTTTTGGGAAATAAAGTACTTCTACATACATATATATTATATTAAAAAAAGCACCAAATATGTTAATTAGTAAGAAATAAAAAATTTTATTATAATTCATATAATTACATAATTGTGGAAATGAAGGTATGTATCAAAACAGTGTGCAGATAATTCAATAACTCAAGTAAAAATAATATGTAATTCAATAATAATAATAATAATTCAATATACCTATTTACCAAATTTTAATATACGGGGAATAGTATGGCATGCAGTAAGAATGAATTTGATTTGCAAGAGGAAGAATTTAATGGATTAATTTGATTTGCAAATGGGTGAATTTAATTTGAACAACCTGTAACACGCTGCCCTTTTTCCTAAGCTCAAAGCATTTGGAACCGACGAAATGTATTGAAACTTCCTGACTACCCCTTCAATTGGCGTTATTTGAGGGTTTTACTTTCGAATCTTTCGACGAAGACATTGTGATACCGGAAAACTTCGTTCTCTTACCTTTTCACAAGGCAAGGCAAGTTAATATGAAAATAATATGTAAGAAAAGAACGCTATTTTTTGCTATTATTCTTCTTGTATCTTTTTTCTGCAACTACTTAATTTGGCCTTCTACAGAATTGATCTCTAAATTTAAATTCTATATTGAAGAAATTTTCTAGTCTGATCATGAGAAATTTTAACGTTATTATTCTCTCAAACAGTTCAGAGATGAGATGATAATGAATCAAATTTCAATACGTTTAACTATGCATTTTTATACTTCCTTTTAAATTACATAAAAAACTAAATATTTCGACGTTGTAACATTTATCGGAAATTTAAAAGTGCTACCCCTATCGAGCGCATATGAAGCAGCTGCTTGGAAACGATTAATTAAACTCTTCCTAATGAAGAGAGCATCTTTTTGTGATTGATCAAGATACCAATTATTCATTATGAAATTTAATTACCACAAATTCTAATAAGAAACATTACAGACGCTAATAATGCAATTAAGTTATACATCAATAGTTAATAGGCTGTTAATTTCGCCGCTCCAATAAAATTACTCATGCAGCAACGTTTCAACACACCAAATATTATATTCATTGCAATAAATTTTCCTAGTTAGAACAGAATGTACTTCATTACGTGTACATACATAGCAATTCGTGCAAATGTGTATACAAGCTTACGTTCCCATAACTATGTACATGTGCAGTGAAATATCCTCAGGATAAATTCATGATAAGAACGTGTGCAGTTTAATATGATAAATAAGCGTCATCATCACGTCTTCTGCTAGTTAATTAAATGCAAAGTTTTGAAAGACGTCTTCGCAGTGGAATTTGTCAACATTCGGGGGAATTATTTTTAAATGGTTGGTTGCGTAAAGGTATTTCAACCCCTAGTATATAATTTTTAATTTAATTGTAATTTTCTTCTTCTTCTTAATCATGCTTTCCATAGGTAGTCAGTAGTAGAAATAATTCTGCCAACACGGTTGATATTTGTTATCCTTTATCAAATATAATAAAGACCTTTGTCGAGTTGCAAGAGGAATCTGACAACACATAGCGCCATTTCTGTAATGCAGACAAACAGGTCAGGATCCTTAGAAATCAGGACAATGGAGTACTATAATCAATAAGGAAGCACATATATTTTGGACTCTAATCATGTTCTGGAGTTTCCTCATGGCGAGGAGGAAGTATTCTAATCACAGAGTATCACCAAAACATAAAGTGAATAAGTACAGGTGCAGAGTAACAAAACAGATTTTTAATTATAGAAAATTTAGAGCAATAATTCACTCCTTTGAACCTTCTAAAATACAGAGGGAATATCAACTTCAAACGCCCTACAAATATTTTGTTATTCTTTAAAACCAGAAGTAGATCACCAGTATACAAGTAAAAACATTGTGGTCGAAGTAGAGAACCCTGTGGTATACCAAATCTTGGAGAAGCAGGTGCAGCAGATATAAGAAATAAATATTTATTGAAGTATTCCGAATGTGCAATATGACTACTGACTGGAACAAATGAGAATTAGGTCACTGAAGTAATCGACTCTTTTTTAAGAACGTAGATGATTACTAGACCCATTATTTGTAGAACCGAAAAAGAAGGAAAAAAATCCAGATGTAAAAGTAGACCGTTGACAACATCAGATCACCCAATTAATGTCCAGAATACACCCACTATCACAGACTGTTGAAAGCCAAAGTGAAATCAGAACCCGGAAAAGTATTCTCCCATGCCATAATTAAGAGATTATAAAGTTTTTGCTTCTCATAGCTTATCACTACATTAAATTTACCATTACAAGTTTTGTATAGCTCTAAAAGCTGCGCAAATAGCACTTCAGTTTTCTACTTTGAATTGTTTAGAGTTTTACATTGGCTTGCAGAGAACAAGTGCTAAAAGTGAAAATCACTCAAAACCTTATCTCCTTAAAATTTGAAGAATCTCATTCAGACCACTTTAAAGAAGACCACCAATCGTCTGAAGTTTGAACATTATGGTAACCGAAAGTATGCGCAACATCTTGTGGAGAAGCTCCCTTTATATTCCTCAATATTGATAAAACGTGACTTCAAAAGATTTCTCGTTCCTAAAGTAATAAATGTGATTTAAGCTTTTAAATTACACGAAAGATTTCCTTATTCCTCCTCTTTAAGGCGGGAAAAATTGATGATAAATTATATTTTATTTCCAGTGCGTTTCAGCTAGTATAGGATTGTTTTCCTGTTTAGTTTTAAAACACATTCCTATAGTCCTGGTAGGTAGATCCCTTTTATTTTTCTGTTTTCTATTTAAACAATCCAATTATTTTCGGGTATTGCTTATTGGTTTAGAAATAATGAAGGCATACTTCTTAATTCTCAGAGCACGAAGTCATATTCTCCAGCCAAACCCACGGAAAAAGGTTCGTTATTGCTAAAGAATGAAGTTTCACAATATAACCCAAATTTTCAAGAGTTTGCTTTTAATGGTAAACGAATGAATGCCAAGCGATATCGATTTATGTTTTCCACTCAGGCTCAACGAGAAACTTTCTGGATGTTAAATGATCCAAAATTAAAAATCCAAACATTTCATTTCAGACATTTCGGACCAGTTCAAAAATGGGGCTCGCGGAACTCATTAAAGTTTGTCTAGTCACTTATAACCACATAAATTGGACGAATCATGTTGCTCTTTCATCCCTTTGGCGGTGTTATATTATTAGATGTTGAAGAAAGTTTCACTTTTCGACACAGACAGTTTATAATTAACTGGGTTCCGGTGAAAAAACAAGGAAAGTACCTAAGCTTAATTGACTTATATAGATGAAAAGTTGAACAAGTTACCTAGACTTCCTAAGTGTATTGCAATATAATTAAAATTTGAAATTGGTCAGGTTTACTTTGAACTTTGAATAGTGATAAGTTGTTTTATAGTCAAAATTTGGACTGCTTGTTTTTCCCGTGGCCAACAGTTTGGTTCGGGCTCAAAGTTTATGAATCCACAAATTTCTTTTAAAGGGCTAACCCAGATTCAGAAATTATAAAAGAAAATGCCCGGCTCTAAATTTCCCTGGATATTTATTTTTATGGCACAATGTTGTTTACCAAAGTTCGGATTATACGAAATGCCCGTCTGCGGTAGATTCCAAGAAAAATAATCGTTTTAGCGACAGATGTTAGCACAGGAAAAACACAATTTCGAGCTACACTCACGATTTATTTCATTTTTGCAAATGCAAAGTGGTAAACAAGAAAATTTTGATATTATGCCAAAAATTTCGCCTTTGTGGTTTGTACTTTACGAACCACGGGAAGAGATTATCCTTTGGATATAAACTGAGCCAGTAGGATTTGGCTTTCGCTCCCTTCCTTTACTATTCCGTTAGCAGGAAGCTGTCACAACTACCAATAGCTCAAGGTTATTCCAGATCAAATGTGGGTTTATATGTCTGTTGCTAGACAATCCAACAAAGTCTATACATACTAGAAATCCTTGAGGAAATCACATATACAGAGAACTGTTTGTTTCCATCTAGTCGAAAGATAAAATCCTTGAAAGCTGCAAAGGAACTGAAGGGATTACGGCATCAATATTTGCCAAGCAGATGACTCGCTTCGTGTAATCAAAACCAATGCACGAGAGCAGTTGTATTATAAATGACGCTAATACCTAACCAAGTGAAAATGTAATTGATGCAAGCTCTTGATGGATAACAGTGCTGTCAGCATGGTACAACAAGTGCTTCCTGCACTCCTGAATTTACTGTTAGAACGTTCCTATGTTGCTGAATATTAAAGTCCCCATGCCACACCCAAAAGAGCGGCATGACCAGAGTGCATGGCTGATACAAGTTGCTCGTTCAGGATACTTATGACACACGACAACAGGAATATTACACAGCTTTGGTCAAGCCGTCAGGCCCCAGTGTGATGTATGAAGTGCACTAATAAAAGGCAATAAAAAACCAGGGATGAAAGCACCATATCACAATTTACTCAGTGGGTTTTTTTCTCAAACTATTTTAATACGATAAGAGTTTGTGCTAGGCAACAGGCGGATAGAAAATTGCTTCTCCACGATAAATCCGAAGCTTAAAAAAATTTAATTTTCTGACTCAAGCACTTGCAGGATCTTTGTTGAAAAATTTCATAAAGACTCATGAAGAAGATTCCTTTCAATATTGTACGTAGAGAAATAAAACGAAAATGATTTAAGTTAATTTGTTGCGTATCTCACTGAGATGATATTATTCAACTTATGTAGAAAATTTAATAAATTCGATGGAGACTTGAAGTATATTTTTCTTGCCGTTCATTAAGGTCCTCTGAAAACATAGCCGGGAGCGTTTTTTTGTTAACAAAAAGCATTTATTACTGCCTGACAGCACCGACAAAGTAAACATCACTACTTTTGATTAATCGCACTTTTCCGAGCTCTTGTCACAGAGGAATCATTTATAATGCAAGTTTGAAAATAACAAAAATGTTGCCAGCGTCATAATTTTGATGTTAGCAGTTCGGTTGAATGCAACCATTGAAAACTAGACCAAGATTATATGGCAAAAGGGGATAAAAACTTTGCAGTCGTAAAACAGCTTTCAGGAAGGTAATATCCTTAACGGGAACACATGGGGTAATGTACAAGTGATATCGTATATGATTATATGGTTACCAACGGTGACAGATAATTAATTAAAAATATATCTTAGAGGCTTTAAGAGCACCAACCTTTTAAGAAATCTTTGATTAGAAATTATCTTCTAGTAGTATAAAATAATAATATAAAGACTGCACATTATTTCCTTGGATTCGAATTCATATCTGAAGGGAATAATGCTAACTATAGAATAGTATTCCATCCTCATCTTCATCTTCTTATCAGTATAATGTGCAAGTCCATTACCATAACAGAATTGACAACCCGATAGGAATTGTGTTCATTACTTCACTAATGAAATAATGAACATACGAACATTACTATGCATTCTTAACATCAATAAATTTTATCACTGGAAATTCATGAATTACTTCTGGGTACATTATTCTTTTATTGATTCATTGATGAAAATGTAAGGACAAAAATAAGGTTTCATTTAAATATTGAGTTTTTACTGCCGTTATACTTTGTTCCTTTGTTCTCATAAGAATGTGAGAACTTTAGCTCAAAATTAAAAAACGAACACGATGAACCAGAAAACGTAAACTTCACCAGTACAATACCGCCTGCATTACCCTGTCATCAATAGTCTCTGTTATCTTACCCTTTGCGTTACTATGTCGTTGATGCTAGCGACTTCTGTTATTCTGCGATGAAATTATTCAATACCGTGTTCATCAATTGCTCGATTTCCTACTGGGAACGCATTTCAGCACTAAAACTAGTAATTCACTCATCGTCTAAAGATCCAGAAGTTAAATAAAAATAAATTGTGATAAATTTTCCATATTTGTAGTAGAAGTCGTCGGATTTTTATGGGACCATAACACAAAGCTATACAAAATTTCTATCCAATTCTTCCAGTGTCTGATCAATTGAAGACGAAAGTCAAATATGGTATCGACCACCATTAAGAAAAATTTTATAATTTTTCTGAGAAATTAAAAGAAAACTGCGTATTATTTATAAGTAAACATTATTTTTCCTTACTTTCCTTTGGCATATATCAAATTCAGTGGTCGTTCAAGTGGAATTCCCATCATGTCAACTTCTGTAAAAAATGAACTGTTTCAAGCAACTTGCTAATTTAGATGTCCTCGGAAAACCAATAAAACAAATTGATCCAATTCGAAGAGAAATTTTTATCAATGGGCGCCATAAATCACATAGGAAGCGTCTAGCGTTCCTCCGTGATAAACAGCCAGTGTTATTGGGTGCAATAAGCATTTAACAGGAAAAGGAAAATTGCCTTTTTCCTTTTACTCATTTTTTTACGTGAAACAGAAAAAATTTAGTTTGATTTCCACTAAGCTCCTTTGCAACAGAAAAGCTGAGTAATGCATTTAAGAGTAGTGCACAGTACTAAGGAAGCGGATGGATGAAACCATTGCAATCAATTAAGGTTCTGTTGGTTTATTCTGTAGAGTACCTATTGGTTGTAGTAAGCCTTAACTCTATCCTTTACGAATGTTAGTTGAACAGAAATAAAAACTGCGAACCGCGAAATTAATTTCTTCATTAAACAAGAAGGAGAAAATGCTTGATGGAATTCGAATTTTTAAAATTCAGAAAATTATTTTTCTCTGAGGGGAGAAAATAATTTTTTGCACTGAAAGCAGATAGTAAAATTGTGAGCGTTTAAAAAAACATAATTCAGAGATGGTTTGCTTTGATAGGTTCTCGTAGCTTATCCATTTATATAGTACGGATTTACAAGCAAAAAAAAAAAATACATTTCCAAACCAAAAGAGAAGCTGGAAAAGGAAAAAACAGTGTACATGGTAGTCAAAGTGGGTGGCAACGTCATGCTAATCAGAGTATTCCATGTCATGTGTTTATTTAAAGTTTTACTGCTAAAGTCGCCTTAGCAGGTCCGCGTCCGAGTGTTCCTAGGCAGTTCCCTAACTTCGGTGTCTTTTGTTTTTTTTCGAGCATTTGTTTATAAGTTAAGTGTCCATGTCTGCATGGGCCTGTATGGTCCTGGAAGTTAGAACTCGATAGCCTACCCCTACTTTGATGAGCCGTCAACTTCTTCGTTGCGTTCGATCCCTATATGACTTCTAACCCAACAAAGTGTTATATCATTTTCTGAGGTACCCTCAAAGAGTTTTTTACCTATTCCATTCACACTCATTTCAGTAGAAAACCAAGGAATTGCATTTCTCGAACAATTCCTTCACATGGATTTCAAAATCAAATCAAACCCCAAGAGGATGATTCAGCAGCAGGGACTCCTGAGGCATATTAAAAGAAGACCTGATACATGATATGATCTGCAGCTCTTAAGAGGAAAATCGCAACATATGACGAGTTAACTGACTCACTGTACCCACTTATGCTTTCTTTATTAATTACTACATTATTTAAAACCAAAATTGTGTTCATTATCGATTCCCATCAACCAAGGATCAGAGATTTTGGTAAATAAGAAAGAAAATCTTCTCCAGTTTAATTTCGAATTTCTTTACCAGTAAGCCGCCATTTTACTCATATTCTCAAAAAGTAAAAATAAAATACTCTCTGAAAATCAGGTATTGAATTAACATGACCAACAATATTGTCATTGACATGGATGATATTAAATATCTGAAAGCGCTTTTAGATTGATGTGCTTTTGATGCACTCATTATGCATTTATTAAAATGTTATTAAAATAATAATTTTCCGGTAAAAATTACTACAAAGGTTGCCTTCGTGTTTTTGTTTTCCCTTTTTAATGGAAAGAACTCGATATCGTTGGTGACAGCCATTCAAATATACTCAAACAATTATTTCCGTTCTGCAGGGATGAGCATTTTATATGATTGGATTTTCCTGTGGCACGGAGCCAATTAGCACCACTAATGCAGTGTAGGCAACGGAGGGTTTTTGCTTTAAATCTGCGACTTTCAGCTAGGACGCAACCGGAGACTATTTATACTGAAAACGAGTATCACAGCAAGACAGGATTTAGATGGCAACAGCAAACAACAGTCAGCAGCTAGGAGCACGTTTAAGTCGTAAATGGCTCGAGAGTGAAATGCAGTTGTAGCACACCTGAATTTACAGAAATATACCAGGAGTTGAATAGAAGCGTCAGGATTGCACGTGGATTGTGAAATTTCATCCGGCATACTAAGCGAACCTACTTTAAAAGGATTTATGGGAAGCACGTTATTTAGAGTCGTGAATATGCGTTTACTGGGGATTTTGATATTAACCCGTCCTTACCAACAATACTCCACTTCCGATCGACACCACTTGGTTGGTTGGTTTGAGAGGAAAGTAACCATTCAACACAGAAATTATGCTGGTCAATAAATGTGAAAAAGGTCTTATATAATCCTCGATTTGATATACCCTCAAGGCTACAAACAGCACTCAGAGAACAAGGAAAATAACTCTTGCACTTAAATCTTATTTAATTGAAAGAAAATCGACTGAGGTCTTCTTTGCATTGAAAATCGATACTCTACCGTTCGGAAATTTCATTTGCTGAAAATTTATTATCGTGTAATTGAATTTACCGGATACTCTGCTTGTAGAGTGCTATAACTAAGTAAAAGTTCACTTTGCGTAGAAGAAAGTTCTCCCCATATAGCACGGTGTAGCGGATGTGGGGCTACACACGACCAGGCGTCCTTAAGAAGTTCCCAAGTAGAATTGAAAGAAAATAGCATTTCAAAAAGGCATTTTAGCCAGAGCTATTAAGAAGTTTTTAATGTACTTTGTTGCGCTCTTTGTGTACCAGGCACGAGCAAATTTTTGAGATAATTTACCTCCCATTACGAGGTTCTTACAGCACAGCCGTTGAAGCAATATGAACCAATTGCCGAATACGTACGCATACTAAGCTCCTAAGCAAGTATGAATTATGCAGGGAGCAAATAGAGACAAGGGAAAAGTACACTGTAAATTATGGTAAGCAGAGGAGAAGTAACTGGTGGCTTAAACTTCTTCGGGGCTGTTGAAGGTATTCCAGAAAATTATAACTGGAACAGGAGGTTACAGGAGAAGAAAGGAATGGGATGTTAGCCAGTGGCACATAATATTTTCCAGATATTTATTGCTTAATGCTATCTTTAGTAATTAGTAAGTTTTGTAGGATTAAAATAGTTATGAACAGAGGCTTGCAGTACCCTCACAATTAAGCCTCTCAGTTGAAATTTACATTTTAGACTTAAATTTTGTGTGTGCGTTTTAAAGATTTGCATTTTGGCTTACGAGGCTTAAAAAGCTGTAATTTTCTGAAAATTTAATACCTATATGTTAATTATTCTATCATCTAGGTAGCTAACAAAAAAGTCATCTGATATCAATTTCACCCGGTTTTATTCTTTTTATTAGGCCGACGTGACGCATTCGAAATGCAGGGGAGATGGGATCCTGTAGTACACCTATAGGAAACCGAGCTACTGATGAACACGGTAGTGAATAATTTCATCGAAGAATAACAAAAATCGTTACCATCAATGATATGGTAATGCATAGGGTAAGGTAACATAGAATGCTAATGACAGGGAGATTTCAAAACCAAAGAATTGCATTTTCTTACTCATTCAAATTCTAACTGAAAGCTCTCGGATAGTTATTAAAACAAAAAAACAGAAAACAAAAAAACAAACAAACTGTAATGCGGTATTAAAAATTAAACTTACCCTAGTCTAATTCCACTTTTATTAATTGCCTTGTTTATTTGTTAAAGTACGCATAGATGGGTTTTTTAGTTTTATAGGTTCTATTTTGATTCCTCCTTACACTCGTACACTTACACTATGGAGAGATTAGTAACGCTTAAGTTGAACCTTTCTTTTACCCTTACATTTTCTTCAATAAATCGATAAACGGATACTGCCTCAAAGAGTAGTGGGAGAATTTTTAATGATATCTCCGTGTTAAAATTCATTGGTGATTATTATAAAACCCATAAAAATCTAGTAATAATAAAAATTCAATCGTATAGATTTACAAATTACGAAAAACTGTTTAGAGTTCTCTTTGGAAATCCAAGATATTAATAACAATACAAATGCCACTTAGAATAAAAATTACGATTTGCAAATTTAGTAACCTTCTAAGATGAAATTTCACCATATAACAGTTCAAGTATGCTTTCATTTAACTTAAGAGCAACACAAAATTCCGCTGGCAACTTGGTAAGAAATATAATACTTGCAGAAAAACGCAACCTGTTAACTTTGTCAAAGTAGCAAAAAACTGAGCAACTTTAAAAGCTCGAGAATTAACTTTTCATAAATTTTCGCTGCACTGCACCAGGACTTGGAAATTTTCCCCAACTCTTTGAATTGTTTTTCTTTTCAGTTTATGTTCCAACAACCTCTTGTATATATGACTGCTCTCAGACTGGCACTTATTTGCACTAAATGTTCTCCCTGTACGCATTTACCCTTCTAGCTTCAGATAATACCTGAAAAGCAAAAGAGCAAAAGTATTGAGGGCGTTTTGAATGCAGAAATAATTTATTTTCGATGAAATGTAATCTCAGTTTTACTGATGGGTTTGGTTTCTAGGCAAATTTAAGTTTCCGGCGAATAGTTTTAGAGAAAATGCCATTATTAAAAGGATTCCATTAATATAAAATATTATGCATAAGTAGGTGCCTTCCAAGGAACTCGGTCAACTTTATTCACCATATGTGCGGCTTCAGAATTTTTCAGTGAAAAGGCGTCTAGTAAAATAACTAAAATTTATGTCCCCTGCGGTTTCTTTCTCCGCTCTATAGAAAAGTTTTATGCATTCAGATACAAAAGTGTTTAAATTCAAAAGGAATTTCTTATGGGCATTGCACACTTTCCTTTCTTTTATATTGTTAGTCAGAAGGAAATTATAGCAATATTTCTTTTAAGGAAAACAGTATTGCTGGAAGGCTGCTCGACTCTCGCAAAAGCTTCGTAAATGGAAGTAATAAGGAACTCATTTTAATTTCAAAGGATACTGAAAAAAATAAGGTTGCTCAGTGAGTTCTTCCTGGCCAAGTCCTTTGTAAACGGACTTCGTATTTTGTGCTCCTTAAATAGTGATTCTATTTTATTCCATTACCTCTTCACAGTTTGGTATTAACCGACGAATTCGACGAAATAAAGAACAAAATTCATCCTTAACTGGCCGGAGAATTCAACTGCGAACGTTCAGGCTTCTACACTATAATGATAATAGCAGGAAAGCCGTAATAAGCACCCGAGTTATACTTAAAGAGCATCTAAAGATTTAGACAGCACTCTAAGAGTATAAGTTGGAATGTAATATAAAAGAAATGACGTATACGTGACGTTGGTTAATACAATTAAGTAGCCCTGTCGGACCCAAAGCACGATTCGACGTTGAACTATCCACTTCATCTTGAATGTCGGACGCGTTGTCGTTGCGAAGCTTAGTTGCATCCCTTTGACCTCTTCTGAACTACTAACTTCCCTATTTTTATACGTCTCATTGAAGTCATATATATCGGCAATAAATCTCCCGTCCTCACCACTTTTCTCTTCCCAGAATTCACTGGACCGATCTCCACAGAGGGCGAATTTCTCGGCTTAGACGGATTACTAACTCTTCACAATGCCATTTTGGTGTGTCTATCTTGAGTCTTGATCCGATCTTTCAGTGATAACCTGTTCGGCGTAGGAAACCCTATCGGCAGCTCATCCGTACCTATGTTGCTGACTTCCATATAGCTTATCGCTTCACCCACCGCGACAAGGTGTAGATACGTCGGAGGAACAATCCTAACTCAAATGCACATCAGTGGCACCTTATGATTCATAAAAGTTAAAATTCCACCAGTATCTATCAATGGTCAGAAATTGTATTGTAATAACTAAGAAATTTGTTACTATGGGATTTGCTGGGAAACACCCATCAGTTACTGTAGTTGACTAAGAAGTCATAACCATCACGACAACATTTTGTGGGATTTATCAACTGCCTTTAGCTTAAGACCCAATATTTTGTGGAAATCACGAAAATCAAAAATATTTGTAAAAATTATCTTAGCTTAGATGGCGACCAGAATTTTAACATCGTCGAAACGATAGCAGAAAATAAAGAAGGCCTTCAGCAATCAAAAGCTTTGCTTTGCATAATTTTTAGGGTGTTTTATCACATTCAGAAAGCGTGTTGTTCTGTTCTGGGTGATCTGGAGCAGAAATCCCAATAGCTATACTCATTATACAGCAATTACAAAGTTTTAATTGGTGAAATAAGGAATGTAGAGGGATAATTAGAAATATTAAAATTGCTTCTTTCAATTCTGGGTGTTCCTTAAAGAATTTAATTCAGCCCCCAGCAGATATTATTCCGCAAAAATGAGTAAGATTACTCCCTTAGGAGTTTTGTTGTGGAACAATTGACGGAAGCTTTTGTTCTGGAATTCGACTATAATTAATCTGGCATAGAAGACTTTTAAATGGGAGCTTCTTGTGAACACAATCACAAGAGCACACACACATTAACCCATAATGAATAAACTGCTGCGAGTGGAATAAAATTTCAGGATTACATGAAGCATTTAGTCCTTTTACATTGATTAAATAAAAATTCCTTAATGAATAATGAAGAGTAATTTGTAAGTGACTAAAAATGAATTTATGACCGTGTTACACACAATCTGCGTTGTTGCTGATGCTGACTCCGGTGCCTCCTTTCGCTTTAGGGATGTCCGTAGTCTATAAATCTCCCCTATCTGAGTACCAAAACTGTCCTATGTAATATACTACCAGTAATGAATGAAAATTTATTCCATTGAAGCTTTTAGAAGAAAGGATAAACAAATCAAGCGGCTCTGGACCGTTTTAGGTGGTTTGGACTTCATTAACAGAGGAATAAATTAATTTTAGCAACGCGATATTGATTTTATGGGAACTGTTTATAGATTCACTTCACGCTATTTTCGCAATATCTAGAACAACTACCTCGAATATCACACACACACACACAAATTGTTTTGCTTTCTCTTGACACTTACTCTATGAAGAATGTACTGATATCGTGTAATTATTAATTAGGCCGTCTCTAGGAGCATAAAAGTATTGTATAAAATTAATCAATATTGCATGGAGTGCATAATATATTTGGAATGATAGGTTTTTGTAGTTGTCAAGACATTTTACTGAACAATTATTCTATTGGAAGACTGTACCAGAACTCGTATTTAAACTATTGTGTCTGTTTTTAAGTGTGTTTTACAAGTTAATACCTATTATTATGTTAGTAGTATCGACAGCAATAGCAAAATTTCCCTCTATCGACTGCTCACAACACCACTCCTAATATTAACCACAAATAATTTCCACTTATTTCGGCTTTAAGCAACTGTTTATCAATTACTGGTCCACATCAATATTTATAACCTTTCATTAGAGCATTTCACATTCCCAATATTGAAATGAGCATAAAAGATTTCTCGTTAAGTGGCTAGGACACAGTTCAGTACAAATAAACTTACTATTTGTCGCTTTCGAAATTTTTCCCCCAAAATCTCAATAAAATCAATACCAGTGGACTCTAAATGGAACTTCAGTTCAATAGCCCTCCACAAGTTGATTAAAGTTCGTATTATAGCACTCAACATGACATAAAATAATCAAACTGTTTAGTTAAGAGATCAGGCAATATTGAGATGGTGGAAGCGTTGCTATGGGGCTTCATCGAAATACTTGTTTAATCGGTAGTTGGTTTGTGTAATCAAAGTAATTAGTGTAGCTTGAAAATCAATCGTTTGAAACTTGGTAATTTAAAAAATAATCAGGGGCTATGATCGAGTGTAGTGGAAATTAATTAAGAACAATAGAAAGCCCTTACTTTTCTATAGAAAATGTTGCTTTGACGTGGGAGCTGCCCATGGCTGCACCACCTACGTAAAACACCAAGAAATCTTTATAAGAAAAAGGCAGAGATTCCTACAATAAAATAAATTAAATCCATTCTGAAGTTAATTAGTTGTGATATAGTGACGGAAATGGTGATGAAAGAGTGCTCAGTAGACTTATTTCATCGTTAATTTGGTTATGGGACCTGTGATACGAACCTGTCTTGCATATCCTGACAATTTAGTGTCTTATGTGCAGGGCCCTGTCATTTGGGACCACAGACATACCTAGACGTACCTATTACGTGTCTCGTTCTAGAGAAATTTAGCATCCATGACCGGCTTAATAATACTCATGTGTACTCGCTCGTATGCGCCTGCGTTTAATTTACAATTGCGCATATTGCTCACGTCCGTATGCGTTTAATCGCATATGAGCGTGTGCGTTTGGGAGTGAGTGTTTTTGAACTCTGATTTTCACCGAAGAAGAGCATAAGTTATATTAGTGGATTCAATTCCCAGCAGTTGGCAGCGAATTCGGAGTTGGGGTCGGTCACAAGAGATCCCTTTATGTCGAAGTGACAAAAGGACATAGGGGGGAAATAGTCACACCTGTGTTTTTATCCAGGATACCTAAAGTTGGCTGTAGCTGTTAATGTTTGAGATTTTTCCAGTCCGTTTGTCTATCTTTAAAGCACCAAAAATTTCACCGAAAAATATTTTTAAAGAACTGAAAAGTTCATATATGTATTTATCATTTCTATCTTGAACTGCACCATAAATAGAACGCTAACGCCCATTCTTTCTTATAAAAAGAAAATGAAATCGATACCGAAAAATTTTGTGAAATGATAACTTAAATCTAACAATGGAACCGTTTTCGGTTATGGCCGGAGTAACCTTGAATATTTCTTGAACATTCTTGATATATGTATATATTTACTTGGAACCATATATTACTGTTGTATTTCGTCATGAAAGTATGCTCAGTCTTTTACATAAACAGAAATATAAAAGTTGTATAAACGACCATTTTAATACTGAAAGGCCCTTGTGAAGTAGTCCTGCAAGTTTATGATATGCTTTAACGAATTAATTTTACACAGATTCCATGATTACAATGGTATCGATTTTCCATAAACTGTTTACATAAGCCTCTACTGTTTCCTTCCGTATATAATTTTAATGTATACATTACGCACAGATTTTATTTATCCATTAGACTCTCAATCATAGAAGATTTCCGGCAATAAAACAATTATGAGCTTCTTGTCACCATATTTGTCTATATTTCGATAATAAACACTATCCAAGAAGTTATCGATTAATAAACGAAATACAGAAATTCGTACTTGTTTCTAACATTTTGTGAAAAGATTTCATGTATTCAGATACACATACAAAACACAATCACAAAAATGGAATTGATTTACCCTCCGTTTAGTCAGACAAGCACTCTCAACGTTATCCATTTACCTGTCAAAACATTTGATTAGCCCCTCGTAAATGATACGGTAAATTTAGAAGTAATATCCCAAATATTTACAGAGACAAAATGCTAGAAAACAAAAGCATTACAAGCAAAATCCTTGTACTATTCGGGGATTAAGTGTTCATAAAAGCACATTCCCTGGGATTACATTGCAGAATAAATGAGCCCGCCCTATTCTCCTGCGATCAAATACAAAATACACAAAATCTTATTTAATCCACTCACAATGAACGTGGGTTGCACTAACATCAGAGGTGGATGCACATGTCCGTAAGATTTTCAAAATGCTTTAGCAAGAGAAGATTTGAAATGGTGAGCTCCTCATGTTTCATGCAAATCTATTTTCCCACTGAAATCAATGCTGAAAAAGTTTTTGAATTTAAAATGCAAATTAAAGGACATCTCTGGTACTTCACGTAAGGATTCTTTCATAACCAGCCCGAGCTTCACGGTTTTGCATTAATCTACCTTTGTTCCTTCGTAACAGAATAATTATACTATTGAGTTTCATTGCACTCTGAGAACCACTAGGATTTTCTGCAAATCATCAGTACTAGATGAAACCAAAATCATGTGCGTTAGCATTCTTGTGAAATTTTTACCTTATAAAAAAAATATTCCTTATCTCATTACGCTTTACTATAAGCACGTTGTCCTCGTTCAAGATGATAATCCTTTTAGGAGTGATTCCTTGGCTCATTAGAAGAACAAATGAATTGCTGTAAATCTGGAAAAGTGGTACAAGCTTTGCACGGAAGATTTATTGCGTAAGATAGTAAGAAATTCGTTTAGGTAAAATTTATTGGTCGTAGATAAAATTTCCCTTATTTAAAGGGCGATATTCCTGGAATGGAAGCATTTACATGAAAGAAGTGCAAACTCAAATAGAGCATATAATTGTTTTCTTAGAATGATCCAAGAAGTGATTCCTTCCCTTAAATTGTTCAGTTTTTGTGTTTTCAATATATATTATGTAAATGTTTCAAAAATTTGCTATCATCGAAATTTACATCTCACGATCCTGTTTCAGAAAATCAATTTTAACCAATTAACTCCTCTGGTGTCGTTCTTATTGAATCAACTGATTCTTTTGTAGAGTCAAGATCTATGGCGGATGTACTTGACGTCCTCTATGGAGTGATGCTAAGACTGGCTGTGCTTCCTCGATGGAGAAAACATTCTTTGCAAACACATTGAGAAACTAAAAAATATGGTTCCTGTTCCGGTCAGAACCTTGGCTTGTAAAATGACTGAAACATTGAAAATTAAGCACAATTTCAGGTAGAGATTAATTTATGTTTTTTTATGAAAAAGAATAGGAGCATAGTTAGTCAAAAGTCAGAGGCATTATCACTTTTCAGAGCAGTTGACACCGTAATACTGTAACAGGGAGAACATATTGAACGTCAAAAATAAAGTAAAGTGCAATATACACTAAATCCTTATGAAAATATGGAAAAGTTTTAAAATGTGTGTCATCTCTCCCCTCTTTATGCTATATAACATTTATTAAACTCGTATAATATCTCCGAGATAAAACAGAATAATATTTATCTCTTAGTGCAATACCAAGTAACTCTATTTATTGTCCATAGTAGTTTGTTTTAATGTATATTGTAAGATAAACCAGCATGTATCACATACATTTTATTACTCCCCCTCCCTAAAATATGCAGAGGAACATTTATGTTCTCTGCAAAATTTAATAGCATCCATGCCATTTCATGTAAATATGATACACGAGATTGAATTATATTTACTAAATTGAAGCTCTTTTATTATCTTAATTTTCCTGAGGAGAATATAAACTTA